>OFHS01005348.1:0-11994 GCA_900245855.1 Calvadosia cruxmelitensis
CACGACTCGGATAATATCACGTTTTACGATTTTCCCGAGGGTGTGATATTAACCGAGTTACACTGTAGAATGCTTGTAGAGATCCTACTGATGCTTATCGTTCATGAAAGTTCAATCAGATTTGATCCAAAAACTACCTAGGACAAAATCTCCCAATATAAGTCGATAGAAGTAATTTTTAAGAGTTTTTAAAAGATTTCAAAGATCCAATAAATCATGGCTAGCAAGTGGAATGTGTACTTCAGCATACACTCTAATTGTAATGGAAGTTTTAGGTTCTTCTGTGCCTTTTCTAAGGTTGAGTCAATGAAAACGGAGGCAGGTGAAACATTGGCTGAAGTAAAGAAGAAGCAAGTTGAGATGACACGACAGAGAGATTTCGTCAATTCATTAGCAGAATTACGCCAACTCAGAAGAGAGACTTCATTGAAAAGAGGTATGAGACTAACATAGGCCTACCTGTCTTGTGCTGAGATAGAAACTACTTTAGAACTTTTAGAAGATACATTGATTTATGCCAAGAGCAGCATCGAGAGACATTACAAATGGGCCACTGTCAAGTGGCCTCTAAGGTCTGAGACAGTCGGTCGTTCAAGACAGGTGGTTGTCCAAGACAGGTGATCGTCTAAGACAGTTTTCACAATGAATTCTCTGCATTGTGCTTGCTTCTTCTAGCCACTAAGATTTAATTTCCGCTTCCATTTTTAGGGATCTTTGTCCTACCGGAGCACGATGACAGATTCGAGCGTCGACTTGGTAAGGTGGACGAGATCTTGACTCAACAGTCTAGGACATACAAAGACGAGGAAGTAGCGTTGCGTGTTATGATGGAAGAGGAACAGGAAGACATCCAGAGGCAAGAGCGAGAGAAGCGCAGGAAAGAACGACAGGACCGTGAGTAATACCTTCTTGGACCGAATCGGTGATAACTTCTCACTTGTCAAGGCCCACAGTTCTTTTATAGGTCGCACCTTGCAGCTTCTCATGCTTCGGTTTTGTTTATCAACAGGGCGCGATGGTCTGGAGAGCATTTTAGAAGGCTGCCGTCGCTATTGGCGACAAGCAGACGATGGTGTCCAGCCCTTTGTCCAGATCAGGTATGGCGTGTTGAAAATAGTCATTGCTCTGTTATTAATGCTGTTGTGTCTGCCGTTCTCACGATTTCCTATTCCCTTTGCAGACGAATGTGGGATATGTATGTCATACCCCCGTCTCTTCCCGGCGGCAGTTCGGTGCCAGGGGGATGGGTTGCAGCCCCTACGCCCTCTTCAAAGGAATGGAGCAGATATCTGCAAAAGCGTTGATCTGTTGATGTCATCGAATGGCTCTCTCCTATGTCCCTCATTCAAGACCAAGAATGAAGTCGCGATGTACCTGCCTGCAGTATCCACTCATACACGTCTAGTCCAGTGGTCTCTTTTTCGTAACTAGTTGGTTTCACCCAAACAAGGCTAAATTGGAATCAAATGTTGAACCCTGATACTTATTTATCATTATCATTTCATGTGTGCTATTTGCGACATGTTATTCAAGGATCAACGGTTTCCAGCAGTCATTTCTAGCCTGACCGGTTCTCTGCTCTTCCAGCCTGTAACTAATGCGCATGTCGGTCGCCATAAGGCATTTCCCATGAAAGAGGTCGCAATAAATGCAATGAATCTTCATGTGACCTCATTTGCACACAGTGAAACCTGTCTATAATGGTCACCTTTGGGACCTAAGGAAAATGACCTTTATAGACAGGTGGCCTTTCTGTCCGGGTTGATTTCTGCAGAAAGTGTCATTTTGTGGTTATGAAAAGTGGCCTTTATACACAGGTGGCTGCTCTATAGAGATGGACGCTAATACATGTTTGACTGTACAAACAATGCCACGTTCGTTCATATTGTAGTAACGACTGATTTCCTACGGATTTGCTATGAGATCACAAGCGGACAGCAACCCGCTGTCATGATAATGTACAGGCACATCATAGAGGCACGAAATCAGTCCACGTTGTAAATGGTGTCAATGCTTCACATGCAGACTGTATGAACAGACAGCTCGTAACACCGAAGACAGTCAAAGCGAAAAATAATTACAAGCCTCTCTTTAAGCCTATCTCCTGAGTCGTAACGAGATTATGTATGCATGTATGTTTATTTGTCCAAATGGGACAGGAAAATAAAGGGGGAGATGGACTTCCTACTTACATACTTCCATTGCTACATTCAGACTACGTCAGTAGTACATATTTTCAAAATGGTTAAACAATTTCTAGTACAATAGACAGTTACACGACAGTTTCTTTCAAGCCAGATTTGAACTTATGGTACGACTTTGGAGTGACGAGAGCTTCAGGTAGCGAATTAAGTGGTACATCGTAAAAATGCATGTAGTATAAAAATTTAAAAGTAGATCTTCGATGTTTCCATCATACCAACGCTTGCTTTTACAAAACTAGATCTGGCTAGGTGAGTTATTTTCGGATCAATAAACCACGTGCAATTCGATTTAATCAAATGCTTTTAATTCATCGTTTCAAAATGCATTGGATAATGCTTCTATTGACGTTGGGAAATGCGGTTTTGTCGTCGCTTGAAAACATCATTGAAATGCTATCATAAGAAGCCATAAATATGAGCTACTTTAGAAAGAAATGCTGTTATACAAGTCGATCGGAACAGTCTCAAATATTCGCGCGTGTTTCGAGCTCGTTGGAGGCTATTTGTATTGTTTACTGTAACAACGGCTTCGAGGATATTAGTAATTACCATGAAGCGTGCGGCATTGTTGAATAAGAACACATGTCGCGTTGATGCAATGGCATTTCAAAACATTCTGCCGTCGACTACACCAGTGGCATTTGAGGTAGTTCTTTATGCTTTGTTGCTGACATATGACCTCTTCAATTGTTTATGGTTTCGTTAAACTGTTTCAGTGTTTCAGTTGTCGACTTAAAAAGGTAAATGATTTCTTATTGGTGAATGACAAATCTTCGTTTATATGTGCATGTAGTTTATTGAAACAAACGAAGAAACTTCAATCAATGATTTTCAGCAGCTCAACGTTATTTATTGTATAGATATTGAAGTTGCTTTCTCTTAGTATCGAAGTCATTTTAATATTCTTGACAACTCGTGGTTCTGTTGCCATCTGGTTCTATAAATACCGCTACTACCGTGTTACATAGTTTACAATATTTTGGATTCGCAGAGTGTGGGACGACACTGTGTTCATTCAACAGTGAACTTGTAAGGACAAGGAGATAGATAGAATGGAACTTACATTTGCCAATGAACTTGCTCCTATTGGACTGGCGGCCCTTATATACAGGATTGTTTCTGAGACTTTTTATAAGTGACCGCTATAGACAGGTAGTTGATATGTAAAGGTGAATATTGATTATAGAGTTACTTGCACCTCACTTCATACATCGTCCTGTAGACGCACTATAAGCCTTACTCTCTATACATCGCAATCTATATACAATAAAACCTGTCTATAACGGTCACCTTTGGGAACTGATAAAAATGACCTTGAATAGACAGGTGGCCTTTCTGTACAGGTTGATTTCTATAGAAAGTATCATTTTTGGGTTATGAAGACTTCCTTTAGGTTTGATTGTACCATGATCAGGCTGTGAGATCGCCTGTTTACAGCTTTACACGCTTACTCTTTGTCTGTATTACGCCTTGACATGTTTCTTGTAGATTAGGGCCCAGCTCAGTGTGAAGTCTCGGACCTTCCAGAACAAAGCCATGAAGCATCTGATCGAGACAATGATTGGTCAGCGGACTGATCTATTGCCGCTGGAAGGTGTGCTCGTTGTCAATGCGATCGTGCCCAAGCAACCGCTAGCCATAAACGAAATCGTGTCTGCCGCATTGCCGTTAAACCCGACTTTTGTGTCCTGTTGCATCGAAAGAAGCGAAGATACTACAGATCTGACAGCACCGCCTCCCATGTTAGGTATTTATGCGAGGCTGTTGCCTAGCAACTCGACTATGGCCGCATTGGACGGTGTGATTGTAAGATAGAATTTGAAATATCGAAGAACCAAATAATCAACACACAATTATTCATTGTGAATTATATTTACAAACGCCTAAAAATAGAATTGATTGCCGTCATGTATCGTCTTGATTGTATTCCTGTTTCTTAATTGTTTGCATTGCGCCGTTATCGACGTAATTGGTCTGTTGCGTATTGTCATCACGTCTCTTCTTCCACGCGTTGAAATGTCGTTGTATGACTAACGCAGCGCGTATCTCTTGCATACGCTCCTGCGTGGTAGTCGTGGCCTGTTGATTCGCACGCGTGGGGAATGCTTGTAGTAGCTTATCTTCAATGACTTTGTTGAGTACGATTGTCTGTTCGTCTCGAGTGTCGTCGTCATTTCCAACTGCGTGGTGCAACAAGGCCTTTAGCACGTCGACGCAATGGATAAGATCTCCTTGCAGCATTGGAATGTTCAATTTAGAGCAAGCCATTGCGTTTGGTTTGGCAATGCGAAGGGGCGGGTCCAGATCAGCCACGAAATTAGACAATTGTTCGTAATGCAAGTACTGCGTGGCCTTTGGGTCTAGTTGCTGCCATTTGGCGTAGAACATGTCAATATCATCATCAGTCACGCCCAATTCTTCATCGTTGTGTGCGGCTGTGAAATTCTCGAGGATAATCGCAATATACATATTGACAATGATCATAAAACTGATCAAGATGAAAGTGACAAAGTAAAAGACGGGAAATAAGGACGAGCCACAATCGCCGTTAGGGAAGCCCCCGTGGTTGGGGTCACAATCAGGTGGGGCAACCATGAGTGAATCTAGTACGTCGTTCCATCCAGCTGAAGTGGCAAGGCGAAATAGCAACAACATGCTGCTACCGAATGTTTCAAAATTGATGACGTCATTAATAGCTCCTTGATGTTTCACATGACCAAAGAGAGACATTCCCATAATGGCGTAGATGAACAGAACCAAGAACAGCAACGCTCCAATGTTGATTAACGATGGCAATGAGATCAGAAGGGCGACAAGTAACTTCCGAATTCCCTTGGCGCCGTTGAAATATCGCAACAGACGACCCACGCGAAGGACACGGATAACACGCAGGATGCTAGGCGTGACGATGATGTCGACGTTCATTAGCTCAAGAACGATTCCTGCGGGACCAAAACGAATCTATACACGCTTGAATCTTTAAATCTTACTAATGGTGTATTACAGCTGGTAATTGTATGTCTACTAAGGAGGTGTAGTTGAATCCGGTCAATCGGATAACGTTGTATCCGATATTTCAGTCAATCGGATAATGTTTCAGTAACTAGCTGTACAATATTTCTACTGTTTCTTTCATTGATGACTGTGTCCAGTTTACCGCATATTCACTTCTTCCGACCAAAGGTTGAGCTTAAGATGCTGCGCAGAATTAAAGTACGGCAATATTACTGCCGCAGGTTTGCAAAACTAATAGCAAATCTCCTCGAGAGAAATCGGTGGCACTTTCTAGACACGATGTCCTCTTTGCGGTTTCGGCGTAACTTTCCCCACTGAATCACATGGCTTTATTTCCCT
The DNA here is from genome assembly GCA_900245855.1 of Calvadosia cruxmelitensis. NCBI lineage: Eukaryota > Metazoa > Cnidaria > Staurozoa > Stauromedusae > Kishinouyeidae > Calvadosia > Calvadosia cruxmelitensis. The sequence goes on from OFHS01005348.1 coordinate 5,559, forward strand.
ACGCGATTTTAACGTCGTTTTATTTACCGTAAAGTTTCCATGATGGTCGTGCTTTTCGGCGGATTTGGTAAATGAATCTGTTGTCGTAAGATGCTGTGTTGTGTATTATTGTAAGCGTATGCGCATGACTTGTGTAAGTATGTTCACGCATTCATGTTACCGCTCGTCAGAGTGTGTTTACCTTTTACTGACTTCGGTCATCTTCTTGTTGTTTATTGCTGACACTGAATATACTGTCTAGCCGACTGATACCTACGTGTGGTCGTTCAGTATTTTACATAGCGCAGTGGATTCGCTAGCTGATTTCAGAATCTTATGTGCTGTTTCCATTAATAGCGTCCATGAGAGTGTTCGTTTTAACTTACCTGCAATCGATAGAACGACAATCGTGCAATCGAACACATTCCAGAAGTCGAAGAAGTATTGCCGATTGAAAGCAATCACGCGAAAAACAACTTCAATTGCGAACACAACAGTGAACGCTCCATTGACCCAAGGTAAGCACGTTGTCAAGGCAACAACACAATAAGAGAATGAGGAGCGTTGTACAGTATACGTAGAATATGCATGTGCTAGCCTTGATTCCATGTCTGTCTCGTAGTGATACATGTCTAATGTAAGCGCATAGCGATATTCAGAGTTGTTATTACAGTCTTCCTAACCTGTTGTGTATTTGTTTGATATTTGTTGTGTCGTGCTTAATGCTGACGTCAATGCTATTTGTGATAATTATTGTAATGGAGGCCGGCCTCACATATCTGTTGAGTTCAGTTGATTTACAGCATATCTAATGAACACGCGCTTGTTGTTTGATCTTCTCGTGTTATGCTACTGGGTATTACATTGGCTCATAATTAGTTGTATTCCTTTGCACTGTACGGATATAAAAATATTATACACAAGGTCGTAATAGCTCCTCTTTCTTCCGTTTGCCCTGTCGTCTACGCTGTGTCTCACGAGATTAAGCTCACTGCGCCAACGACAATACTTATGCATTCATTTTCATCGCATTAAAGCTCCGACCTCGCCATCGAATATCACCTGCGCCTTCAAATAACATATTGGTGGCAAGATCACCTATAGCCTCGCTATCAGAAAAGGATATCAAGTGTACCAGTAACAACCTCAGTTTGGTTGTAATGACTGATTGCCATGGTAACAATGTTGAGAAGAATCATCCCCATGACAACCATTTCAAAGGCAGGGCTGCTGACGACAGCAAAAACTTCAGCTCGGAAAGGAGCCTATGGGAGAAAAGTATACTGTTTCAAAATCTATCTTCGGAAAATTTTCAAGACTTTCTTGCTTACATGTGACATGATAGCGTGTCTCACTTTTGGTTTCGTTAAGGATTTCTTCGGCTTCTTCCCGACTGCCTTCTTGAGTGTCGAATACCATTTCTGCTGTGACGGCGTGAGAAACAATGATCCAGTGTCGTATTCATCATACTGAAAGAGAAACAGATACGACCGTGAAAATGTCACATAACATAATAGCAAAATGAACCATATGGTTTCTTGGATATAATTATGATCATTAAATTCACATACGAAGTCACCAAGAACAGCAGGCATTGATTTCTTAGCATTGCCTAAGACCGGAATAGTCAGTTAGTCACCTATGTATGTATGAATTTAATGTTAATATCAATATCAATACAATACTCGTATAGAAGGCATGTCGTCATGTATTTTACTACACGGTTTATAAGTTTATAGGTTTAATAAATTAATCGACATGAGTTTCTTTTTAAATAGATACAAATGTTTAGTTAACACAAAATCTTCAGGTAAACTATTCCATTTTGGAATAACGCGATTATAAAAGAAATGATGGCGGGTGTTCGTTTTAACCGGGGAAATGTTATGTCTAAGTTGATATACAGTATGTCCCAAGGAAGATGGTCGCTTGACACAGGTGGTCACTTGAGACAGGTATTCACTTAAGAGTTAAGACAGGTGCTCACTTGAAAAAAGTGGCCATTTAAGACAGTTGGTCACTTAACAAAGGTGGGCACTGAAGTCACGTGGTCACTTGAGACAGGTGGTCACCACAGACGGTCCCTTGGTGGTCGCAAAATTGCTTGTTTGTTTAGAAGACCCTTGGTTATATGCAGATAATATTATTGAGCATATACATAATAATATACTAGCTAGCTACAAATTGATTACAGTAGGAGCATATTGAGTCAAAAACGCGATGATAGAATTATACGATTGATCAAAGAAAATAATTTAAAACATGACGAAAACAGAAACTATATAAAACAATGAGAGAGAGAGGAAAAAGATGTTAAAAGAGATCAGTTCAAAATATAAATTCATGCAACTCGTCTCGACGATGTCACATGTTAGACCAATCACATGGATTTGCAGTAATTTATGTGAATTAATTACCTGTTTCTTGAGTTTGTAGAAGTTATCGATAATCACACTGATGAAGAGATTGAGAGTGAAGAATGAACCGATGATGATGAAACCGACAAAGTAGAAATACGCAATGAAGTTGTTCTCTCGAATCGGTTGTGAGTCAATCTAAAACGGTAAACATATTCAATATCGGATCATTGAGAATCCGTATGTCCCGATTCCGATCGGATCGAGCTCTGTAAAGAAATAGCCGAAATTTAATCACTTGTAGCTGATTGAGTTTCAAGCAAAACGAGTGATAAGAATCGGATCGGATCAGATCAAAACGGATTGAACTCTGTAAAGAAACAGCCGAAGTTTGATCTTTGTAGTTGATCGGAGTTTCAAGCAAGACAATGAAAAAGTACCTGCGTGGCATCGACGGCGTCTCGCATAACTTCCATCCAGCCTTCGAACGTGGCCTGGAACGAGAGACAAGGCACCATCTTGATATCAAAATGTCACACGTTAGAAAGATAGAAGCTCTAATAGCTGACTCACGGCGCTGTAGCAAACGCACAAACGGGAGACATTATGATAAAATTCACAGCACGTACAACTTGCAATAATGCCAAGAAGCCATTAAGAGCATTATCGAAATTAATGTGAGAATTTTGCCAAGTGTGTCCAAGGGCAAGGCAGAGCGTCTTGTTTGGAATAACTGCTGCGTCAAAGGCGGCGTGATCCGCATCGATGCATTTGTAGAATTTCCCGCCGAAGAATTGCACGCCCATTATGCTGAAGATCAACCAGAACATAATGCAGACCAGTAACACATTGCCGATGCTAGGAATGGCTTGAAGAAGGCAGTTGACCACGATCTGAAAGCAAATAATATCCAATCTCTTAACAGTTTGCCTTGATAATGTAATTTAATATTCAAGCAAGAATCAAGAGAAATGTCCGATCAAATACATAAGCAGATATGCGCAAAGGGTGGAATTTGTTATCATGTTAGTAATTTCTCTGCATATTTATTGTGTCCTTTTCTGTAATCGACGATAAGACTAAAACTCCATCGGTCGAAGCAATGCAGTCACAACGAAAACTAAGTTAAATTATAGCATTTATTAACATACTTAATTATTGAAGCCATGTTGAAGCTAACAAGTGTGTTTATTTGTTTATTCAAGTAGACAGTGTGGCTTTCAAACCTTCATGCTGTCCCATTTGGAAATGGCTCTTAGCGGACGAAGTGCTCGCAGTGTTCGGATGGATCGAAGCGCAGAGAAGTTGCCTGACGTCTTCGAATAGGCACCAATCACTCCAGCAATCGAAACCTGCCAAAAATGAACCCAATACGATGCAAATCATCGCATGCTCACTAGTGTTGCTGTGAGATGCATTCCCAACAGGCGAACCCAGTGAATATCCGCCTCTGCAGCACGCTAACATGTCCATAGGATCTTTTGATAGTTGAGATATTAAGCTGAAGTCAATCCGCCGTGCACAATCACACTGCATATCGGTACTGTATATACGTGAGTTGACCTCTGCAAAAGGTGAAGACGCCAGGAAAATGCTTTGTTTTCAACGCAATCAACCGTACTCTTGTCAATGATAGTCAATTTCAAGGATTGTTCTTGGCTGTCAAAATTGTAAATTTCAGCTCAAAGTCACGTGCCTAAAATAAGTGTATCCCGTCATGCATTGGGACTGCGCTTGGTCCATTGACCAAGTGCAGTCTCAATGCGTTTTGGGATTCCTGTTAGTTGACCTCCGTCCCATGGGATGACATCATCAAATGGCTTTGTTTGATGTACAGTGAACTGTACTCTTTTCTATGCTGATCGATTTCAAAGATTGTTCTTGGCTGTCAAAATTGTAGATTTCAGCTCAAAGCCACGTGCCTAAAACAAGTGTATCCCATCATGCATTGGGACTGCGCTTCGTCAATTGAAAGTCAATATGGAAAGTGGACTTCAACAAGTGGGGATATTAATTAAGCGATCTGTAGATTTTATCCGACGTGTAAGTTCGGCTATTGGATATTCAACGATAACAATGATTTGCATGTATGAAAGAGAGTCACAAGACTTACAGCAACGATGAAGAGATCGAGGCAATTCCAAGCGTTCTTCAAATATGGATAGATTCCGAGGCCGATTGCTTTCATGGCAAATTCAATGAAGAATAAAATGGTGAAGACGACATTGCAAACGTTTAAGACTTGCTCAAGCTGTGGCTTCTTGGGCAAAGTCACATCTTCAAAGACCTAAGCATTGATGAAACAAAGCTGTAATTAGCTTACTAGATTTCAGAATATATAGTAATAATATAGACGGTCCTCTACATGAAGAGGCCGTCCCTCTTCCTTTTAATGCACTTACAGTATTACATAAAGATTTCAGAGTAGAAAGGCCACCTGTTTATAACGGTCACCTCTGTTAACTGAGAAAAATGACCTTTATAAACAAGTGACCTTTCTGTCCAGGTTGACTTATAAAGAAAGCGTCATTTTTGGGTTCTGAAGACTGGAGAGTGGCCTTCATACACAGGTCGCTGCTCTAAAGAGGTAGCTGCTAATACAGGTTTGACAGTAATAGTATAATAATAACCTTTATGTCTCAAGCTTTCCCTACAAATTACATTACACCTAAACATAGCATCCTGTTGTATAAATCCACCGTCTGATTAAATCTTTTCAGACAGTTTATAGACTTGAAAAGAATCTACTTCATGTATCAACTCACCAGAACGAAACTACTGGCTAGAATTAACGCCAGAAGTCCATTATCAAACCATTTGTGTTCTACAATGAGTTTCAGTTGTAGCCTCATATGCCTCCATTTTAATGAGAGACCCCTTGTGGCTGTTGTTGTATTGGTTGAATTGTTTGGATAAAAACACCCAGGCAGGCAGTGAGACAATTCGTCTTCTTCGCACGAGCTGGGTGAATTTCTTGCACTTTTTGGCGAGCGCTTTTCCATAGCTATTCCTTCGATGGAATTGTCTGAGTCCTGGCGCTTCTTTTTCTCAACAATTGCGCTGGTAACACTCATCAGGCTCGGCTGTTCAATAAGAAAGAGAGAAATTTAAAAACAACGAAAGAGATCTAAAAACACCTAGAAGCATAGGTAATCTACAAACCCCTGAAATGTCAATCAAAGTAACTAAAATATTTCAAATAATTATCAATTAGAGTTACTTAGTGACGCTAATTCTCAAAGTAAATGTAAATATTTCGATAGCTATATTAGCAGTTTAGTTTAATCATAGTTGATAGAGAAGATAGAGAGGTTCTCTATCAACTATGGTTTAATCTATTGACAGACTGTTTTGCCGAAATACCTAAACGATTGCTGTTTACTTTATTGCAAACCTTTTCTGGCTGAAGGAATCTTTCATTGCTGTTGACTTGCACGTTTGTATCTGAAAACATTAAATCATGTTCACGTATAAATAGAAAAAACTGAGAGTCGAGACACTTTTGAATTGCATCCATAACTGTGCAAGCAGTGATCTCGTCTTAGCAAAGCACATGCATCAAGGGCCATTGGACAGGGACTAAAGCATAGTCCAGGACTAAACCGTACCCCAGGCCAAATCTCAATTCCCGTATACCAATCTTAGCAATTTAGCACAGACTACTACACGCTTATTGCTCAATGCGGGGAACCTCGATGAAGTTCAAGCCACGCTTCCATTATAAATTAACTTCTGTCCAGCATCAATTTGTGAATCAAGTTATTCCTTGATGGAATGCACTACCAGAGGCATCTGTGACGACAACATCGACTCAAGAATTCAAACACAGTTTAGAACTGATAGACTTTAAGTCATAATGTCTTGTATACAAGTAACTCATATGTAATCTTGTCTTCTTCGTTTGCATTTGTATTTTGGCTTTATGTAAGTGGAAGTCACTCTTCCTTTCAGTGGCGTAGATAGCAGTTAGCAGTCTAGCCTGAGTGCAGACTCACAGATCTGTTTCTCGGGTAAACTGTAGATTGTGGTTTCTACAGTTTACCGGAGAAACAAATCTGTGAGTCTACACGTAGGCTAATAATAATAATAATAATAATAAT
>OFHS01005349.1:0-11994 GCA_900245855.1 Calvadosia cruxmelitensis
AACCAATATCATTGTTATTTTATAAAACGTACCATCCGTGGTAACTACGTTGCCATTCGGCTTTGTATCTAAATGCGAGAGTTTGCAAATAAAGTTCATTATTATTATTATGAATGTAACCTGTCTATAAATTATTATGCTGATATTTTTAATCGACTCTTTTGTTGTTGACAGGTTAACATTATTCCCGTCATTGCCAAGGCAGACACGCTGACATACGAGGAATGTAGCAAGTTTAAAAAAACAGTAAGTGCTGTTAAACCTGTCTCTGTGACCTATGCCTAAGATACTCTATCATCAGAGCCTTCTATTCTCAAAAGTCGGGACATCTCCAGCCATTATTGTCCTAACCAAAATGAGCCATCATAGTTTAACAAAAATGGATCCTAGGTCTGTATTGTATTCTAGTCATCATTCAGCTGTATGATGACATGTGGAGATCATTGTAGAGTCATGACGCCGTTAGGCAGTAATGCATCGATTAAGCAAAATTGTTGAATTGATTGTTGAACAATCTCTGTCGGTCCACCTCAAGTTTTAAAGACAATATGAGAATATTAAAATGTCAGCTTCTATTCAAATTAACCCTTGTCCTGCTTACAAAACTGGTTAAATGAAGACTTGAAATCGCTTTATCGATTGCTCATTGGCAGATTGCTAGGTACTAACTTGCTGATTGGTTATATGCTGCTACTTTTGACTTGTTTCAAAAACGTATGTATACGTCAATAGCAGGACATGAGTTAACATAACATTCACCAGTACTAATCCAGTTGTTTTAAAAATATTTTTCTGATTTTGTGTTGACCATCATTTCAATAAAATTGTGAGCGGTTTTCCTGTATTCCAATCGTTTATGCAATTTTTGTTTCAGATTATAAAGGAAATAGAAGAAAACAATATAAATATTTATGACTTTCCCGTATTTGGCGACGACGAGACTGAGCAAGAGCTTCTGCAACTAAGGGTAAGAATGCCGTTAAACTAGTTTTAAACCCTGCGACTTTGACGAGCATTCCCTTAGCATGTCACTGTCTGGCTTCATGTTTGTTGACGAACAATAGTGTTTGTAATTGTATTGTTCATCCAGAACAATGGCCAGGAATGCGACCAATCACTGCCGTTCTTTGATTTCATTGTTCAGTTTTATCTAATCACGAATAACTAAGAAATCTAATTATGTCCATTTTCGATTTGACATGTACATGCAGGGCGACTACCGGTAGTCTAAGTGAGCGGCAAAAAAGCTTGCCAGAGCCAGAGAACAAGAATGCTCTGCTATCAAATATGATTTGGGACAAGTGTAGCAACAAGTCCCTCTATTGTTCTGTTAATACAGTTGGCTAAACAGGACAAAATCCTTCCTGTTTTATTATTTTTAAGATTTTAAAATTATATGTGTTTTTAAGGTAGATGCTGCAATACCCTGACTTTCTTGTGAGCTTCATATATCCCACTCCACTTACTGTTATATTTTCAATGTGGAATTAGTTATTGATCACGTAAGCTGCGTCGTCAATGCGTCATTGTGTTATTCTAAGCATATTCCATGCAATACTTTGATGAAATTGCTACTCGTACAGTCAAACCTGTATTAGCGGCCACCTCTATGGAGCAGCCACCTGTGTATTAAGGCCACTCTTCATAGCCCCAAAATGACACTTTCTATAGAAATAAACATAGACAGAAAGGCCACCTGTCTATAAAGGTTTCACTGTAGTAATTATATGTCCTTTACTCTGAACTTAGTGAACTACCATTTTGCCTTATACAATTATTCTGGAGTTGAGAGTAGATTATTATGATTTCTGATTTGATTTGTCTTTTGATGCGCAGGATAAGATCCCGTTTGCAGTTGTTGGAAGCAACACCGTTCTAGAAGTTGGTGGCAAGAAGATTCGCGGCCGTAAATACCCCTGGGGCATTGTTGAAGGTATGTGCCCACTTGTTGCACTTTAGGCATCAAGTGAGTGATGTAAAATTTCACTTTGTTTAACGAGGGTAGCCCGTTAAACCAATGCCTCGTCTCCATTGGGGCTATCGACAATTACTCCACACAAGGCATGATGAATTTAATTGCCGGCTTGTCTGGGAGTCAAACCCGGGACGTCTTACTGGAAGCCACACATACTAGCCACTAGACTACATTGGCAGATGTTTCTTTCCAGCCTCAATGCTTTTGACAACACAGTACATAGCTCTGCTTATATTACAGCCTTTGTGCAGAAAATAATTATGATATTGAACCAGTTGTGGCAATTACCGAGTTTGCATCGAAAGATTTAATGACTGACATGGCATTTGCTGGCACAATATTGACCAAATTGTACTGTGTTTAAATGTGATCATTTAATTTTGTTTTTATTGCAGTTGAAAACATCGAACACTGCGACTTCCTCGCCCTCAGGAATTTACTTATAAGGTAAATAACAACATTATCTTTGTTATCACTATAAAACCAAAACGTGTGAAAACCTTGTGAAATGGGCAACTCCCTTTGGAAGACCATGTGAAATATCAAACACAGTGGGAAATGCGTGTGAATTAAATTGAACGAAAAACCAAGAACCCTTTTCCACATCTATCACACTGTTTTCCACTTGATTTTCACAAGGATTTCACGCGGTTCCAGTTAATGATGTGTAAATTTCCATTTTATTCAATACGCCCTTGTAGTACGTAGCTTCAGTGGCAGTTTCCAACTTTTAGATGTGAAGTATTTAGCTTGTGATAATTGCAATCACCTTTAGAGTTCCACTGAATTGATTTGCTCCGAATACAAGCAAGCTGTTTCATGGCATGCCAAAAGGCATTTTGGGAAATATATTCATTAATTGTGGTAATCAATGCTGTATTTCTTGTTGCGTTTGACACACCTTTGATTGATTTGTTTCCACAGGACGCACATGCAGGATTTGATTGACGTCACTAACGATAATCATTACGAGCACTTCCGAAGCCAACGACTTTCCGTACTCACGGGCGGAGAGACATCGATAACCAGGTAACACTTAGCCTATAACGACTGCAGTGCTGAAGCACTGCACAATGTAACATAGCCCTAAACATTACCTCAGATAGTAGCACAACCCCCTCAATATTATTTCACTTTGAAAATCAGGCTCTGTCAAAATCAACTAGTCCATGCTATTGATCTGCTCCACAAAAAGATTTAATTAGCTTACTGGATTTCAGAATAAATGACGATGAACCCGCGTAATATCACTACTTGCTTACTTTCACAATTTTCACGGTTTGCAAATATGGTTTCACTGTGTTGGCTGTTGGTATTGACAAGTCTGATTAGTATTTATATTCATTCTTTAAACGGCTTAGGCACTGCTTGTAGGTTGAAGCAGCACAATTTACGAACTGTCTAGCAAGTAGCTCTGTCAGGAGAGACCACTTTTTATTGATCCCTTGGATGGTAATCCTATGCTTATGTGAAACTATGATGTGACCTTGCAGTTCGGCAATCAACACCAATCCACTGGAGCAACTTGAGAAAGAAAGAACTGAACAAGAGAAACGTCTGAAGAAGATGGAACAAGAGATGGAGATGGTGTTTGAAATGAAAGTTAAAGAGAAGAAAAAGAAGCTAAAAGATACAGAGGAAGAGGTATGTTACATTGCCAAGCGTCCCATGCTCCTTGCTGGTTTCGCTGCTTCATAGACTTAATATTTTTGTATCTGCCACGATCAATCAAACAATCGATCAATCAAGCAATTAATGAAACCACCCAATCAATCAGTCAGTCAGCCAGTAAGTCAGCCAATCAACATATTTAAAGAGGAAGACCTACCATGCTCAATAGCTTTACTCCCTCAAGGCCCTCAGTTTTAGCCCTCAGTTCTACTCGACGGATTACCTGGTAAATGTTGTCGAAACAAACTTAATTCAGCTATTATCCATCTGGAAAATACTTTTTATATGCTGTTCTTTGTGATAATAAACGTCCTACTCTGTTACTCTGTTCATCTTTACTTAAGACTTTAGCTACCTGTAGGCGAAGCAAGCATTTTATTTTTGGGTTTCCCGAACAAACAAGCAAATTTGTGCTTAAGGATGACCCATCATCATATCATGTAATCAAATTAGTTGTTCATCACAGTTTCTGTAATCAATTGTTTTGTATTTCGTTTGCGATATGGTCTAATTATATACTCATATATTAGCTGAGGATAAAGGATGTCTTTGCTGATTAGCTGGTTGTAGTAAACTTGATTTTTATTCTCTTCCCGCAAACAGTTCATGAGGAATTACGAAAAGACGATGAAAGACCTCGAAAGGCAGAGGATAGATCTCCAAGACCAACGAAAGCAATTTGAAATTGAGCGCTCCACATTTGAGGAAAATCACAACATCGACGGCGGAATGAACAACAGTCGGTCTTCGTTGAAGTAAGTGACATGGAAAACAAGGAGCATCAGAGAGAAGGGGTGTTGCGGCTAATTGTTTATACTACAGAATTTAGATTAACAGAGATTCTAAGGAATTATCTTCTCACATCCACTTCTGTGGTTATCCACTTACCTAGTATGCTGCTCTTCAAAGATTGCACAACAACAACAGTAGCCAACAGTGCCGTCTTCAGATTCAAGATGACCTAAAGCACTACTCCTAATGGTGCCTGTAAGCGATATCGCTGGACGCTTACACTGTGCCATTGTCCCCTTAGAACATACGCAGACTCGACGCAAACCAACACAAATGTTCGGTCGAACCAATCTGGTTTTTCTAAAACAATCATTATCATACAATCAATACAAATATCTACACTAGAAATTATGATACAAGAGATAAAACGAAAGAGGAAACATGTACCTTCGGTGTACGCTCTGGCACAGTCTTTCACTCGAGTTGACTAGAATCTAGCTCTACTGTAGCTAGTCCTCTATTGCAGCTCCTTTCATGACGGCAGCTCGACTTCAACTAACATCTACCTAAACTTACAACTAACTTCAATTAGCCTCTACGTGCGGCTACTAAATTCCAAAATCATGATACATTGACGACATGACATGAGTTTACAAGGGTGTGGACAAATCACGGATATCTAAGTGATTACATAGACGTAAAATCGATTGAATACACACACGCGTTTACCGACGAGGAAAATTCCTCTATGCTGACCGTGCTGGTTGCTATGACGACAACGTTTGTATGAATCGGCGGTAACAGTGCCTATCTGAAAGGGTTAAATATTGTGAAACATATGGCTTTGTTAAAAATGTAAAATGTTCATTACTTGACACGTCATGAACAATTTGCACACTCTTACATCAAGCAAAAGAAGACGCACTCATCACTCTCACTACATTTGGAAATGCATAACATCCTTTCATTATTTTTTTATATTTACTTTTTAGTAATGGTTTGTATTGCGCGAGTAATGAGAGAAGCTAAATTTGCCCATAAAACCCCAGATATTCGTTCTTCAACCATATATTGTTGTTTGGTCTCTATGACAGCTGCACACCGTGCAATTTACTGTGTGCAGTATAATCTGTAAGTAGATGATCGGTTGTATGTATTGGTCATATGCTCATAACAAGCCATCAAAGGTGCTAGCAGACTACTTAACAGATGTGAGGAATAATTATTGTAACTTGATGGATTTCAGCATAAAGTCACACACACACAGACCTCCATGAAGGCTAAACCAATAAACAGAACAAGATATCTACGGATTGTATAACACTACGTGGTGTAATTGTTATATGTCACGTCTACGTTCTCAAATAATTTTAATGTCATCCACAGATTCTACTGCTCTTAAGTGGTTTACGATATGGTCTAATATAAAATTACATTAATGCATGACTTGATACACTTAATTTTTCATATGTTGATTCCAACATATCGCCACATGTGTGATGATGCAAGATACGTCCATATGAGCAGCTCCAGAATAAGTGTATCCGATATATCAAACAGCCTTGTAATACCCCCGCTGTAAATTGTCAATATCATTGCTAATAAAATGACCGGATCACCCGTATATGTTGCCACTGAAAACTTGAAAATTAACAGCACTAAATGGTTTTCAGGACAAATCTGTGTGACCTGCATTTCACCATTAATTAAACGTGCCGAAGCAACCCACACGCTAATTAATCTTAAATGTTGTTGTTTGTAGGCAAAGCCTCACACTCATCACCAATGCACAGGGTACTTGCACTTATTTTTATTAATCGGTTGTTTAAATTTAACTACTAATTTTTCCTGTTTGCACGTCTAACGCTAATCACGTTCTCAACTGCACTTTTGGTTATTTGTACAGTCAAACCTGTATTAGGGGCCGCCTCTATAGAGTAGCCAGTTGTGTATAAAGGCCATTGTTCATTACCCCAAAATACACTTTCTGTAGAAGCAACCTGAACAGAAAGGCCACCTGTCTATAAAGGTCATTTTGTTTAGGTCCCAGAGGTGATCGCTATACACAGGTTTCACTGTAGCGACAATTTCAATGTCGTTAGCGGCTCGTTGCATGGGTTAAAAACAGGGCCGTCTTAGGGGTCAAGGAGATTTAAGGCACTTTGCCTAAGGAAGGCTTTTAAACGGTTAAATATCCAAAGCTGGAGGCTCAGTTAAACACTCCTTCATTTGGCTTTCCAGAAATTTAAAAACAATTTGTTTACATTCACACATAGCAGGATTAGAATCATTGTTTAATTCAATGGCACTCTACAGCTGATTTCAGTTTGAACAATCTAAACACTATGGTACATTAGGAAATTTGAAACTGCCATTGGCCCTATCCAGACAGGGGCTGCAAGCACTTTCTTTGGATGTCTGTGGGATAAGACGGCCCTGGTTTTACATTTGCCAAGCACTGTATTGTTTTGTGCATAACTAAACTTTGTATGCAAATAATGCAATCAAACCCGGTGATTTTACCTCATCTGATTATGTCCCGATATTGTTTTATGATCCCACCGCTTGAATTCTACTTCCCATAATTATTGGTTCTGTAAACTCTTTCCTACCTTGCTTATAATTCGACATATTTGCTGCACCATCAAGCGGGATAGTAACCGAGTTTGAGTGTACAGTGGAACCTGTCTATAATGGTCACCTCTTGGACCTGAGGAAAATGACCTTTATAGACAGGTGGCCTTTCTGTTCAGGTTGCTTTCTATAGAAAGTGTCATTTTGGGGTTATGAAGAGTGGCCTTTATACACAGGTGGCTGCTCTATAGAGGTGGCCGCTAATACATGTTTGACTGTATCACTTTACTCCTGATTACTTTGATGATAAATCGACATATTTCATAATTTAAAATGCATCAATACAAACAAAAGGCAACGTTCCGCAGTTCACCACTATAAATGATAAGAGAAATCAAACAAATAATTATGTGTATAACTTAAATGTCAGAGGTAAATTTATTTACACAAAATTCTACTTTTACATACAGTATGCATGTTTGCATGGTCAAAATCATTTTGTTGCGTAGTCTGTCCCTCCGACACAGTAAGGCGTTATGTTCTGCATTTAAACCTAATTGTCAACTTATCATTAGCTATAATGCTAATTAATTATATTTTCACATCTCGTTACTTTATTTCTAAATTTGCATTATTCCTACACGCTGTAACCTTTGCCTCCACACATGCAATATTTCGATATCAGAAGTTCGACGTAACTGCAATGCGTACATGATAGTGGCTCTCCATCATGCAGTGGGCCAGGGAAGCTTTAAAGTAATAAAATGTTGCTGATTTAACTTCGCATGCTCCCCTGTATATGCCACAATGAATTTTGCGCATGTTTGCAAGAGGAAAATAAGTTAGGTGATAATTAATGCTGTGTAGTATTTGAATGTTACTTAAATCCTGTCGGAAACCATTTCTCCAGGGCCGTAAACGTTTTTGAGTCATAGTAGAAGTTGTTGTGTTACAGAGACTGACCTTTAGCATTCAAACAGAATTTTAAATTTCTTCTCTTTTTGGTAGATGGAAGTGTGTGTTTCAATTCTGCTAAAGAGGATTGATGCCTTGCTAGTTCAATTATTTTACTTTCAGGAGAAATAGTTGCGCTAGAAATGTCCTACAGAGATCTTGACAGAGATATTTCAAAAACATGTCCTCAACTTTCTACCGTATTTCCTTTCCTGTTGTAACCTTGGTCTTTATGCTGTTTTAGTAAATGGATTTTATGGATAGTTTTCTGTCCATGGTTCAAATATTAGCTAGATTTTTTTTGTTAGTTCTTACACGTGTGTGTTTTTATCTCTGCAGAGCCGAAGAGCAGAAACAAAAAGACAAGAAAAAAGATAAAAAGAAGCATTTATTTTGAAAGTTGCTTACCGTAACTCTCTACAATTCGTTTTTAAACGTCTCGGAGCATTCAGCCGACTGGCTAGTCCTAAGATCGTTCTAGATACATATCCAATTTAACGATGTCTTGGTCAACTCAGATACTTTTGTGAACAAAGAACTTCTCAATCGAGAGAGACACATGGTAGTAGGGTCCACGACAGGGCCACTTCCATCGTTCACAATATACTATCTGACTCCTTCTGTCGAGGCACATACAGCCAAGTAACCTATGCAAGGTATCTGACATGCCGTTTAACATTGTAACTCATGAATTCGTTGTGTATCGTGTTGAAATTACTCAACTGCTCCAAAATGAGCTAACTTTGGAATCATAATAATATTGTATTCGGTTGTTGTTAAGTAAAATGTTGTTGTTTTTATTAGCATTGTTGAGCTTCTATCGTGAGATAGTCAACCGATAACATTCACATAAACTTACTGTTTATTTGGTTGTCTGTCTCTGAAATTCTACCCCTCTACTCTACATACGCTGTGGATCTTTGGAATATGTTCACAGTGTTATACAGTGAAACCTGTCTATCGTGGTCACCTCTGGGACCTGAGAAAAATAACCTTTCTAGACAGGTGACCTTTCTGTCCAGGTTTTATTTCTAAAGTGAGCGTTATTTTGGGGTTATGAAGAGTGCCCGTCATACACAGGTGGCTGCTCTATAGAGGTGGCCGCTAATACAGGTTTGACTGTACCTAGAGATCAAATGTTGTAATGAAATGTTTCCGTTTTTGCTAATTTGGTCTGACAATGCAGCCGATCTAATTACATCTCAGTCCAATGAAGCAGCGTCAAATAACAATAAAGCTCCATGGTTGGTTATTTCCTGTTACTTTTTAGTACTGTTCGAAATGTGAACTTTCTAATCTGATCTGATCTCGATGACCTTATTTTGCCCCATCCGATATGAAAGCAAGGAAAGTTTTTTTCACTGTATTGTCCGATATCAATTTTATTGATCAATCAATCAATTCTATTTGTTTCAACAAGTCCAGGACGAGATACAGTTACCACTACATATATCTGTTACAGAATCCCGAGCATGAATACATATTAAAAAGAACTAGTTTATCGTTTCGGGAATAAATATAAAGACTACTAGATAGGTTTAAATTAAGAGGTTAAAAGCGCCAACAGATCTACATTGCTTAAATATCGCGTTTGAAAGTAACCTTGCTTGTATAAATGTCCAAATTATCCACTTTCATCTTGATTCAATTTTATGGATTTAAATGTTTTTAAATCAGCTCCGATACTGTTTAATATCTCGGCATAGTAAGCACCGATGCAAAATATCAACCTGGAAATGACCAAATCCAATAAAATCATGATAATATCAAACATCACATGTGCTACTCCAACTTACAATTTTTGTCAGGCCTGAGAAGCCACTAGCAATCTGTGAAGTCATCGATAACTTCTGACCAGCTTTGAAATATAAATAATTATTTAAACATGACAATGGCGATTTTCCACTGTTATTTTCAATGAATTTCCAATGAAGCAAAGGACACAGCAGGGAGGTATTATAATTATAGCGATGTATTAAATCATATTTAAATATTGATTTGTCTTTCTTTGGTGTTACAGTCAAACCTGTATTAGTGACCACCTCTATAGAGCAGCCACCTGTGTATAAAGGCCACTCTTCATAACCCAAAAATGACACTTTCTATAGAAATTAACCTGGACAGAAAGGCCACCTGTCTATAAAGGTCATTCTCCCCAGGTCCCAAAGGTGACCATTATAGACAGGTATTACTTTACTTTGTCAGCCACATCTGACGGTGATTAATGGCGTAATTTATGTAATAAGTGAATTAAGAGGAAGAGGGACGGCCTCTTTACGCAGAGGATCGTCTATATTGTATTGTTGATGAATTTTTAATTTCAAAATTTAGATACAGTCAAACCTGTATTAGCAGCCACCTTTACATAACAGCCACCTGCATATAAAGGCAACTCTTCAAAACCCCAAAATGCTACTTTCTTTAGAAATCAACCTGGACGGAAAGGCCACCTTCTGTAAAGTTCATTTTTCTCAGGTCCCAGAGGTGACCGTTATAGACAGGTTTCATTGCATCACAAAAATGGTTATTGTCAGAAAACGCTTTTATGAACAGTCGGTGTTCATAAAAGAAATCGAAGCGATGTTTTGAAAAAGAGGCTATGTGTCCTCGCTTCTGTTCTGTGAAAGAATTTCAGAATTTTTGTATTGATCTTTGGCAAAGGAGCTAACTGGTGCTTTGACAAAGACAGCGATAAAAATATGTTTACTCTCTCTATCGCTGCTTTGGACTATTTCTAAAGACACAACGACGAATGCAGTTCACATCTGTTTGCTTATGTTCATCGTTGGTGCTCAGTTCATCGACTGTAAGCTGTACTTTGGGGATGTAATTCTGAACGCAACAGCTGGTTTTCGACCTTGTTCACTCAGCGACGGCGTACCATGTCGTGGAAGAGCCTAAATTGCTCAATTATCTCGTTATGTGCTGTTTGTATGGTGTTCTGTTCGACCTTGGTAGCCACAGAGACGTTGGGTCTTGCCAGTACTGGAAACATAACAAGCAATACGTCGTTAGCCAAAGAGCCAGCTTCTTGCACGCAGAAACTCGACTTTCATATCGGTAAAGTTGCCGTCTCAGCCGTGTCTGTTCTATCAGGGCTTTTTGTTTTGGTCACAGGTAAGTGAGTTTGTGATTCGTTTTCTTGTGTGATGGTTCACGTTCTTTCAATTTAATTAAATAGAATCAAAACGACTAACCCGACAAGCTAGCAAAGACTGTTTTGGGCGCTGGCAGGATTTGTGAAAGGTCACCGTGAAGTCTGCTCAATTGTTCAACATTTCAGTCAATTTAGAGCTTAATCTCAACTTATTCCTTATAAAGTGTAGTCTTCGCCATCACAGGTGTAGACCTACTGCCCTGTGTAGCTTGAAGGTCAACAGACTGCCAGACATTTTCCTAAATGTCAGAAGACGTTGTTATGCATGTGGCTTTTCAATCCGCAAGCGACTGTCTATTTCCTACAAGTCATAGTTTCTTAGAGAAGGTAGCACATTATGTTAAGTTAGAAAAGATGATGCGAGAATACAATTCAGATCGGACGAAGAGAAATTGAGCTTCTTTCAATGGATTGAAGCTAGCTTTAGGAAGCTAATTTTAGTGCTCTTTTGAAATATTTCGTATTCTAATTGTTATTGGACACTCAGCTGAAAAATCCCATTTTCCTGTTCTTTGTTGAATTGTTGTCATGGCGCTGTTGTGAATCATTGACCGCGACCTTTAACGACATCTTCTGACAAATAAACCAATGAAGCTAATTAGGAAGCCAATGAAGCTAATACATTGACGCACCCTAATGATAAAAATAAATAAAAATAACTTGAAAACCTATAATGTGTTGTATACTGAAATCATCAGCATATGCACATCGCATGACGACATGCTAATTGCAACATGACTGTTTCGCAGCTAGCTTGCCTAGAGGGAAGGGGAAAGGGNGGCAGAGTGTTTTAAGCCAGCTGACCAGCGATTTCCAATTTCTTGCAGATAACTTGCAAAAGTTGCTACAGTCAATCCTGTATTGTAATGTGACACAAGGAAAACGAAACACGTCCTTCGCGAGTGCTTTCTCCTTCGTTCTGTTCTACACT
>OFHS01005350.1:0-11988 GCA_900245855.1 Calvadosia cruxmelitensis
TGATTGAAGTTAAAAACACTGAAACAAATTCTGGGACCCGTTCGAGTCCCGGCTTCTAATTTCGGGAAACCGGGACGTCAATTTCCCGGAAATGCGATGCCCTAAATAAAACCATTGTTGATAAACCTAGCGGCTTAATAAAACCAACTATTTGTTCCCAAACACTCCCAGCATGTTTCAACCAGCCGCTTGATAAAATAAAATAAGATAGAGCACCCGTGATGGTCTATTTTGACCTCATAGGTAGGATATTCCATCGACCAGATAAGCTTTTCAAAGTGCACATCAAATAGTTGATTTTGAGATCACAAGACCTACCTCTGTCATTCTGAAAACAGAGGAGATGCCTTGAATTGTCTTGATAGCTAGCGGAATTTCCTTCAGCGCCTTGATCTGTTTGCTTAGACCGTCAAACGCCATGATGACGTTATGCAGTTGGTTTTCTCCACTTCCCTTAAATCCTGGTTTGGAGGAGTCTGCTAATCGATACTTTGGCATAATTAGCTTGTCGAGCTGATCTCCAACATAATGGAGAGAATCTGAAGGACATTTGCCATATCTGATAAATAAAACAGAATAAATGACAATGTGTAAATAGATAGGCGAGCAAGCAAGTCTCTTATGCAGGTAAGCAGGTAAATTGTAGTCTCTCGAGACAGATCATCGTAACTAAATTCAGCTGAATCTTTGGTATTGCAATAAAACAATCTCCGGAAAATCATGGTACATCCCCCTCACAACGTTTCTCGTCGAATTTAGAAAGATTAAACAATGAAATAACAACAAAAACCAATGGAATCCACTGATCTGTGGAAAATTGCTATCTCAGCAAATGATCTGCAATATTTCACAATAATTATCGCATCACTCCAGCCTTACAAGACTGCAATCAAATAAAAAACAACTAATTACCTACAGTTCTGTCTTACCGATCACCTACGCGAGACCAATTGCTGTTAACAGTATTGTTCTATCCATTAACGAGGGCAGCAGACGAATTACCTCTCAATTAAATACGACACAATTTGCTTGCAAATCATTCTTCGTTCTGCTCCGCTATCTCCTTTCCATACAACCGCTTCGTTGATGCTACCATCTTGAAACCGCCTCAGCTCAGAACGATCTCCCCAGAATTTCCTGAACTCAAAAGCCTTCACAACGTAAAAAGAAGCAAAGATACTACATCAAGATACAGCCCATTACTTGATAATTATATAACACATTTTGCCATTAATGCTGCAGCGGGTATAAAATTGTATAATCGATTAACGATTCAAATAACCAATTAACCGACGGATAATCGAAGATAACAATAGAACAATAGACATAGAAAAACAAGTAAATTATCAATCAAGGAATCAATGCGTACTATTTCAGCAGTCACTGAATACACAACTCAGCACGTAATTTATTAGATGAAGCGTTGGAAACACTTGGAAGAAAACACCTACTTGCCAAATGCTTGGCCCTGCTGAGATTCAGATCATTCTGTCGCGGTGGAGATAGAAAAGGTCCGCTTGCTTTGAGCAGTCGAGTTTCATTGACGCGAGTGTAATGTCAGATCTCTGGTCTTGTAATAACGCAGGAGCTTTTGCATAAGTACGGCATGAATCAATTCACACAATCTCGAAAAACATCGCATGGTCGCATCTTGTTCGTTTTGCTTCTCAACCTACATCTTATTTGCAAGCTGTACGTTGATTTCGAGCAGATTTTTACCTTGGGTCTTAGCCGACTCAGCATCTCAATATTCCTCACTAATGTTTCACATAGGCGGTGTCCGTAAAACCTGGAGAAGAATGGTGGCGGCTGATCTTAAACCAGTTGTTAAACCGCCTCAAATGCCAGAAAAAACTTTGGTGACCACCTGGACAAAAAACACTTTGGATGTGGCTGCTGATAGAAGTCAATGGAGAGCAACAGTGAAAGACACACAAGCGGTCGTTGGGAGTTAGCTTCCGGAAGACCTATTGGATTGGATTGAATGTTTCACAACAAATTATCCTTGGTTATTTCTTGTAACTGGTGATGCAATGAACAACCGGTAATTAACTGGTTAATCGAGTAACTGCTACAGAACTAATTGTCATTGTGGTGTGCTGACAAGTTTAATTATAGTTCGCTAGAAGTAATGCTAGTTTGCTAAAAAAGTAATTAACTAGATTTCAAAACTAATTTCCATATTTCTAGTTTGCTAGAGACTAGTTTAACCAGTTTGACAAGCACTTGGGTTTGAGTCAATTTTGAAGAAACATACCGTCTTCTCAATTAAAGATTATATCTGCTTTATCGAAATGTAAAGTATTTTAACCAAACTTATCAGATAAAACAAATATTGTTCGAAATTGTATAACATGTCAGGCGTGAGGACATCACCTCGCTTAAATTACCTCGCTCGAATCAGCAGGTGGCCCCATATTGATGAGCTCTGTGTAATGTTCTGTGTCCAACAATATGCCGCAGGTCAAAGATGATACAGAGAACTTTGGCGGTTTCTTTGAAATTTTCCACTGCAAAACAATATGACATAGATTCAATATCCGAGCGATATAAAATAGCCCGGGGACCTTAAGCATGGACCAAGACAACAGCAGAGTTTAGGACGAATCTCAAGTCCCATAATACAGATTTTAGCAATTTAGTTCAGACTAGATGTTTAGTCCCGGACAAGCAAGACCTCTTTACGATGTCAGATCGGATCTGAAATAGCAAACCATGACCTGTAAGGGTTTCTTTTAAGTACTGTTTGACATCTCGATTTCCTGGCAAAGCTTCTGTTTGGACATGTAAGCAATCAGTGTTACGGAAATATATTTGTGAGCCGATGATTGATTGTTGAGAATTACAATGGATACGATAAACATCGCTGCATTGATTAATAAATGCATCAGGTCGGTCCATCTCTAATTTGAAACACAACCTCAGAAGAAAAAGCTCTTGTTAGCCACGTGGCAAATTAACCCATTGAGCTACCGGGTTCGTCAAAATCCGGATCCAACAATTCTCTCTTTACAAACCTGCTGGTCGGTATTCGATTTCGAAATTAGCAATTTGACTCTTGCTCCCAGTCCCTTGTCAAGGATGCCATGGAGAAAGTAGATGACAACTGCTTTCCAGTCGCCGCCATGGTCGACAATTTGCTCTTTGAATGTTTCGTCTTTCTTGGTCCATTTCAATGGCACTAACGATGGTAACCTAAAAGTATACAACAGATTGAGTAGGGCATTATATTACACTAACCAAAGCAGCAAAGCAGCTCAGTTGAGCTAGTATTAGATAGAGATGTAAGAACTTCAATTCAAAATGAAGTATGTGCTTGGCATCAGCTAATACTGAATGATTATCAACCTTTTTGTATATTTATTCATTCTCTCAGTTTGTCACACAAGACAGGTGGTCACTTAAGACAGGTGGTCACACAAGACAGGTGGTCACTTAAGACAGGTGGTCACACAAGACAGGTGGTCACTTAAGACAGGTGATCACTAAAGACCAGTGGTGGAAGTAGCGAACTACAAGTAGTTAGCTACTTGTAGCAAACTACTTTTCTTTGTAGCGAAGTAGTTTTTGACTACAGTTTTCAAAAAGTAGTTGCAGCTGTAGTAACTACTTTTTAACTAGAGGAGTATAGTTTGTAGCGAACTATTTTCTGATTTAGGATAATCACGTTTAGCTACATTTTCCATATACATTTGCATCTGGATTTTGCAAATTCTGAGACAGTAGCACACTGTTACCTGAAAACGGCTTGAAAGTTAAGGTGACACTGCCCACGAAAACTATTATAATCGACTTAAAAGTAGCATGATATCGTCAGTGATTGAAGTCTTGTTCGCATAACAAGTTGCATATTTTGTGAATAAGGATAAACAGCCAAAATTCTTGCTTCTGATTGACTTTGCAAGAAAATGAAAGTAGTCAGTAGCGAAGTAGTTTGATACTTTTTGGAAGATGTAGCGAATAGTTGTAGCTAACTACTTTAGTTCTCCTGTAGTTGTAGTTCTAGCGAATTACATGTTTAGAGAACAGTTGTAATTGTAGTAAACTAAAAATATAAAGTAGTAAATCCGCCACTGCTTAAGACAGGTGATTTCTAAGATCGTTTGCGGTGCAACATCTTATATAACTATCCATTTATTTATCATAAACATGTGTGACTGAACATCCAACATAGCATCAGCTTGATACTTACGTGAAGTAATGATCGACCATCCGTGTGAATAACACAGGCTTGATAAACAATGCTTCAAACGAATCAGTGTGTTTCTCATCAAGGAAATCGATAGCCAGCTGTGCTTCATGACGAAACTAGAAAATAAAACAACTCTAAGGTGTGAAGCGCTCTCAACTGACGGGAAATTCTCCGGGTGAGATTTTACTAAAACATCTGATAGCATCACTTGACTGGTGATGCTCTCGTGTAAAGATGCGATAGCTTGATAGAACCAATCATTTAATCAAATCAAAATCAATCTGTCTATCGCTTGCTGTGTTCAGCAACAATTTCAATGCAACCAACCTGGTTATAAGCATGACGTCCCACGTGACCAAACAAGTTCATAAACCCACTGGGATCAACCACAACAACGTCACAGTGCTTGTGAAAATCTTCGATTGATGGCTAAAGAACGCAATAGAAATAAGAACAATGCCTATAGACATACTGTAGTGTTTTCATTGTGAGTACTAAATAGTCATATTTTTGTCTATTTTGTCTCAGATGTTACAAAATAAAACATTCCCAAACGTGACGATGAAAAAGGAGACAACATATATTGGGGTGCACTGATCAGAAAAATCATATACCGGGCTTACTGCGAGTTTTTTCCCGATCAATATCAGCAGCAGCAATATCCGCAGGAGGAGCAGCAGCAGCAGCAGTGCAGCAGCCAATGAATGGTCATCCCACCAACCAAGCACCAAGGCCAAAATTACTGATCATACTGGGAGGGATAAGTATAGTGAAGGAGTTTAGCTAGTTTTGTCTCAAATGTCACAAAGTACAACATTTTCCAAATGTGACGATGAAAACATATACTAGGGTACAGTGATCTGGTTGTCTGAAATATCATATAGAATGGAAGGCAATCATTGGCAAGCAACGGCTTATCATTTAATCCTGTCCTGGCTTCACAATGGATTACGAGTCTTGCCGTGCTCTCATGGGTTCATCTAATTCTTACAACCCCTTTTTCATCCTGTCATTAGCTGGACCGTCATCATCGTTATTGTTGGACGCCCCTGGAGGAACATGAAGTTGGCTTTGGTGGCCTGATGTTGAGACTGGCGTGGAAAATTTCTGATTAGATTACATTAATTTTCTTTATAAACCCTCATTTCTTCTGCTGTCCCCTCTTTCTCGAAATTCTTCCTTATATCAGCCTAGCTAACGTTGCGTTGGGATCTGTGATTTTTTCTACACAACGGAGACCTGTATAATTTGATAAGGTTAATAAGATGTGGCGAGGACACCCAGGCACAACGGCAATCGGTGACACGAACGATCAGACATGTCAGAACCAGCAGCAGCATCAAAACTACCTACCGATAAGGAAGGCCATCTAATGAGCACAACGAAGGCTATCGTAGCAAGATCTGCATCAGCACATTAAAAATAGACCACGGTTTTAGAATCAATACGAAAATCGAGCCAAAATATTTGCCCTCATAATTTCAGCAACCATTCTTCTTTGCTCCTATGGGTAGTTGCTCAAGACAGGGTTGACTGAATTTACAGTAATCCTGGTTTCCTCCATAGTCAATGAATTTTTATTATTTAATATTCAAAGGAGAAACAATTGCAGACGTGCGTATTCGTCAAAATATTGAGAGTCACTGACAATCTTCCTCATGTGAAATAGGCATTTATAATGAGGGGGGAGTGTGGAAATGACACTGTGCTACACAGCCACAACATATTCGGAGAAACAAAGCAATGAATATATTTAATTCAAACGGAATTAAATGTGTGTCAATGGCAGAAACCTTACTTGAAATTCAACGTGATCAGTCGCTGCCATAGAAATGCCCTCTTTTGTCCAATCATCCATTGCTATGGAAAATAAACACACAACATTTCAAAGCTCAAATTTAAGAACATCTTATTTGTCCGGAATAAATTGACTCATACATGCAAAAGTGTTTTGATTGCCTCTATTTTGCGCATTCTCACTTTCATGCTACTAAATTGGGGTGCGAGGTACTGGGGCAACTTGAATACGGTACTCAATTTATAAACAAATTTATGCCATAACACTGCATTGTAGAAGGCAAAATGGAGGCTTTCACGTTCCATATATCTATTTGAGAGACATGCTGCTGGTCCTACGAAAGGGAGAGATGGCAGAGTTCCAAGTCGTACATATGGTCATTCACTTCATTGGTACTAGAGCTCTATCTCGTAAGACACAGCATAGAATACAAGGACAGAAGGAGTTGTTGACACGACGAAGTACAGATGGCAAATAGAGTGATTAAAAGATGACACGGCTACATATTCTTACAATCACGTGACTATACAGTGTAACCCCGTTAATATCACCTCGGTTAATATCACAACCCGCTTAATATCACTTCAGTTTGAGAACATAGCTCTGTCTGAATCAACTACTTGTACCCGTTTAATATCACGACCCGCTTACTATCACGATTTTTGAATGGAAAACTATAGTGATATTAACGAGGTTTCACTGTACAATGAGGACATCAAGTTCACACTGACCACGCGTCAGCCATTACAGCATTACTCACCAAAATGCTTGAATGCCACACGAAGAATTTGATATGAGCTCATTTGATGTGATATCTTGCTGATCGTAAGCATATGAGCAAGAAACATTGACATCATGAACCCATTGATAGCATTTGGTTCCTAAAATCAATACCATTGGTTGATTTAGTGTCGATAGATATCATTATAAGTAGTTGGTACGCACCTTCACCTCAGCAATAGGGTGTGCTAGATTGATGCATGATTGAATAACAAAATTACCTGATTTAACGAGCGTTGGTGAAGCCAAACTTTCAATAAGATGATTGCGTCTTTTAATCCGAGGCAATCGTTCAAAGCGCGGTGTAGAAATTTCAAGTGGGATCCAAACAAAATGTCGTGCAGCATACATTGATTGTAATGCGGCGTTGGCGCGCCTAAATGACGAGATATCAAATTTAAAACATAAACATTTTCCTGCAATAATTTTTAAAATGTTTGTATGCTGGCAAAGGATAACTCAATTGTAAATTTTCTTTCACTCGCCTTGCTCGTCCTTCTCCGTACTTTCTTTGCCATCGTACCAGCAATGTCGAATATTATTCCTAGATGGTGAGAACTTAAACAATTTGAAAAGGTCGTCCGGCAGCTTTGGGTAAATATTGACAGTAAATAACTTCCCAGCTTTACCTAAAAGATGAAATAATAACAGATGATAAAATAATAAACCTATTCATATTTGATTGTAATTTCAGTTATAAAATTCAGTTCATCCTCTCAATTAAACAATAATTGCACATCTTCCAGAAACTTGATGCTTGATGACATTGCCATAATGTAGCTAAATGTAATTTAGGTGAAATTAAACTGACACCATTGTGCTGAAGTGCAATGGGGCTGTAATCAGAGCTAGTCTCATGAATTATCAACAAAATGGAATGCAAATGTCGCTTACTCACCAGATGGCTTTACAACCAGAAATGGCTTGTAGGGGTCATTTTGAATCCGTGAGAACACAACAGAGTCGACTTGATCCCACGTATTCAATTTCGACGCAAGTAAAGTAAGATATGCAGCTCGTTTGAAGTGATATCGAAAATTGATGAAGTCGCGAGAATTGAACATTTCCTGAAGACAGAATAAAACATAGCCGAGATTACCGAGGGGCATAACTCAGGAGGCATACATGGAGATAATCTTAGATGCTTGACTGCCTGAGACTGCAAATGTGCAACACAAATACAGTCAAACCTGTATTAGTGGCCACCTCTATAGAGCAGACACCTGTGTATAAAGGCCACTCAGCATAACCAAAAATGACACTTTCCATAGAACCTAGACAGAAAAGCCACCTGTCTATAAAGGTCATCTTCCCCGGGTCCCATAGGTGACCATTATAGACAGGTTTCACTGAACCATGAATTCAGTCATAATCATGAGATTTACTACTAAACCAGGATCGATTTCAAGGGCGTGAAAAATAGTACAAGAATACAAACAGTACCACTGGCTTACAGACAACATAGTGTACAGTCAGATTCATTGCTAACGTAAATTGTGGCAGGAATTGCTTGACTGGCTTAGCGAAACACCCTAGCTAACAGGATTGTATAAACTTATCTGATTTTTGTTTTATTAGGCTTGCCAATAAATTAATAGGTGAAAGCGAGGCAGCAAGCAAGGGTGGTTGGTATGGGTTAGTACAGTGAAATCTGTCTATAATGGTCATCTTTGGGACCTTACGAAAATGACCTTTATAGACAGGTGGCCTTTCTGTCCAGGTTGATTTCTATAGAAAGTTCCTTTTTGGGTTATGAAGAGTGGCCTTTATACACAAGTGGTTGCTCTATAGAGGTGGCTGCTAATACAGGTTTGACTGTAACACTTAGAGATACCAACCTTTGGCATCTCCAATGCAACGTCGACGTTTAAATTTGGTTTCACGGTGGTCTTTAAGAGGTAGCTTCCAACAACTGTGACGTTGTTAGGTTTCTGGAATTTGAAATTTCCACTGCTTGTTCGACCAGTCAGATTAGGAACCGGAAACGCAACATCAGAGGGTAGCCAGCTTAGATCACTCATCTACAATATGGAACAAACTGAAGATCAAACAACATACCACAATGTCCTAGAATTTATCCTGTTGATGCAATTGTAGGACTAATTTGAATTCAACTATTACTACCAAAAGTTGTATGTATGCATGTATGTATGTGGGACTGTGGGTATATATTTCTGAAAAACAGTATGGCATGTCACATGTAATGACCATCAGAAAGAATATAGTTTACTGCGTACTTAAATTAAATAATAATAAATTAGATAAATGTTCTCTTAACACAGGTGGGCAGACAACTCAGTGGAGGCCTACCTCGTGCTCCTTTGATGGTTTCAACGCATTGACGAAATCTCGCAGTAAGTGAAGGAAGCCATCCACATGCTTACATTTCTTTTCTGGCGTGCGGACTTCATCTAACAGATATCCAATCTAATCGGATAAAATGATATAGTCAAACCAGTATTAGCGGCCACCTCTACAGAGCAGCCACCTGTGTATAAAGGCCACGCTTAATAACCGCGTCATGACACTTTCTACAGAAATCAACCTGCATAAAAAGGCCACCTGTCTTTAAAGGTCATTAATATTAGGTCCCAGAGGTGACGGTTATAGACAGGTTTCATTGTACATGCCATGAGGTAGATTTTACAATCTGTCTCTCTAACTGTTTGGATTAAACAAATTGGCCTTTTCAAACACATATCTTTCCTGAGTTGCATTTTGTTTGCATTGGTCACACTAAAAAGTAATGCTCATCGGCATTCTCATCATCATGTGTTCGTCGAAGACCCGCAGGTCCGTTGGCGGTTCTCAATCATTAAACTGGTGAAAGCCGTCTGAGGCGGCGTGAGGTACGTCGCGGAGGATTGACGTCTTGCTTCGTGAGTGGTTGTCTTTGTAGGGAGTTAGTCACAACAAACTAACTACATCAAACTAACTGTATTCAACAAGAATTCGGAATTTCACATTAAGGCAGCTTCACGTCATGCAATTTGCTGCATGCAATACAATCTATAAATAGTTGATCGACCCTACTTATTGGCCGTACTCTTATTGCAAACAATCCAAGGTGCTAGCACGGTACTTCACAGATGTAAATTAATCACATACAGCTGCATCATGATGCCTAATGGACATAATGGTATAAGATCAGCGTTGCATGCATTATATTGCATCGTGTTAGAGCTTTTCTAGTGTCAATGATTCCAGCAGATTTATGGCCACCTGTCCTTGTAGAAGATATACAAGTGATACGTAAATAATTTTCGCAAATATGACAGAGGGCAAGCAGCCTGTCCGACGGCTGAGAGTACAGATTCAAAGGCAACAGCATTTTGAAATTCCAGACATCCATAGCGACTGACGGAAGATATTGAATGTCACTAAAATGCTTTATGAGACCCCTGCATTGTTATATCACCTAAAAGGGATTTAGATTTCACACCTATACACCATCATCGACAAACAAGTGATCTGATATCAACTACGCTAATTGCATCACAGTATGTGGATTCAATATTATGTATGCCCCGTTTATATGTCTAAAATATACTCCCATCAATCAATCAACAATCAATCAATCAATCAATCAATCAATCAATCAATCAACCAATCAATCAATCAATCAATCAATCAACCAATCAATCAATCAACCAATCAATCAATCAATCAACCAATCAATCAATCAAGCAACAAAAATCACAAAAGTTTAGTGGGAGTCACAAGTTATCATTTCTTGGAAATATATCCCTCAACTGACCTGCATACGAAATAAACTGTTCTTGTAAAGATTTTCCGTCTCCTTGAGCTGGTTGATTTCATCACTGGTAGGCGGACGGTAGAGATGACTTTTTGCATTCTTCAGTTCATGAGAGACTCCAGCCTCCTTTCCATGAGCTGGAACCTAGAAATAGAATTGTCAAGTCGTACAATGACAACGTCTAAACTTGACTTCATGCGAAAGTATTGCAAAATGACAAACAATCTGTGGACAAGCATGACCAATATAGCTGCCCGCCGTGTTTTTCATCAAATTTAAAAGAACTACAGTGACGATCAAACAACAAAAAAGCACATCAACTCGGGTTTTCGGAAGCTCCCTTAAAAATCTGAGCAAAAAAGTGATAAAACAAGAGCTTAAAATTGCTAACAGATGTTGTTCGAGACGACGACAAACCACAAAGAGTGGTTTCAATTGGATTCTGTTATAATTCACTGCGATAAAATGTAAATACAAAATGTAAATAAATGCGTAAGAATAAGCAAATAACGTAAGATATATACAATAACGAAGTACGAAATACGCTACTTACATCGGTGGCTTTCCCACGGCTTTGCAGCGTCCCAAACGTGCCTTTCTTAATTCATAGCCCTTAATCAAGCCCTTTTATACATGTTACGGTTGCTATGTCGCCACATAAACAATAAATCTAATTAGTGGTCTATAAATTCAATACATTCGTGGCGTCAATTAATTGCCTATAAACATAACATTACTATACATCCTGAAACATTACGACAAATATCCTTTAGGCGTCGTACACGGCGACATTCACTATAATATACAATATAAATCTACTTTACCATCACCGTAATGGGCAAACGACCCGTCGACGTCGTAAGTTGCCTTTTACTTGTCCAAATCCAGAACAGATGTATTACTGCGTTACACCAATAGGAAAGCTGATTCAATATCAAGATCCTTTCGGTGGACCAGCATCATTTCTCTATGTAAGTAATACTTCGTATTAATTTGTCTACGCTGTCGTGATGTATTCATTAGTCCTAGATACTGGCCTTACTTCAAAGTTCTTTTTCGTACACCAAAGACTACACCAGGGAGTGCTGCTCCAACCTTACACCACGCCAAAATCAGGGATTTTGACTGTGTTCAGTACCAACTTCTTCAAAATTCTGCGCCGCTGTGTGCCAGTTTCTGGCTCAGGACCTCCGCACCACGACGAAGACATTTGGTGCAAAATACATGTTTTCCACTGGGGGACACTGGTCTACTGTAATTTTTAACTATTCTATGATTCCTTCATCGTTTATGTTGGGAAATATATAGCTCTACCATCATATCGAGGAGTGTCTTTCTTGAATTTTCTTCATATCAATGTGTTTGGCCCTACCTTTTTGACTCACGGTTACTATGGTAACGTGACGTCTATGCTATGAGAGGGGGAAAACGGAGTGTTTTTTTTTTTTTTTTTTTTTTTTT
>OFHS01005352.1:0-11987 GCA_900245855.1 Calvadosia cruxmelitensis
GTTGATTGCCCCAATATCTGGAATAAAAGTTTTTGGGTTTATGAGCACTTTAACATTTTTCAACTCCTGCGAAAAAATGTCTTGCCTACATAGCCTGACACAACACATCAATTAGCCAATCAGCAAGAAGAATGTTTTCGGAATGTGACATGTCATTTAGATCCTTGCATGCAATTATACCAAGGTTCTCTGATACAATTATGACCACGCGTCAGCCACTACAAGGGAAAATAGCACGCTAGGCACTCACCACTGTTGTAAGGTATCTGGGGGTAATTGTCTTTGGCATAATAATTACACTGGATATTAATAAGTATCTTTGAAATACATTACACACCGATATGAAGTATGGTATGAATACCATACTAGTACATTTCTAGCACACTTCTCATTAAAAGCGTCAGTCGAATGAGATAAACCAATTAGAGACAGACACTGAACCTTTGTACTTAACAGACAGTTTTGTAAAAACACTCCAAAAGACATTCAAATATTCTGTTTATCAGGCATGAAATTACAACAGCGGATGATGTTTCATTTGGATTTCCAATCATATCTCTCAGAAAATCAGATTGCGAGAAACTAAACCCATGTTATATAACTGTAGTATATTTTGAGTCGTCGTAACTATGAACATTTAACCGCCCTGATCACCAAGGCATCATTTCTGCAGATTTTTAACAAATACTTTTCAAATTCATTCAGATCCATTGCAAAGAGAACCCATCAGGTAAGGTCGTAATCTAGAAATTCAATCCATCCAGGATTAGATTTTCAGTTTGAGATTATATGTTTCTTGTCAATGTAGCAAGAGATATTGGTTGTAAGTAGTTATGTTCCTGTAAACACTTAAGTAATAATTTGCAAGATAGACCAACAGGACATTTTCTAGTCTGATAGCTCAGTGTGTTATTTCTGATCCCCAAGACACTTAAATGTAAATACTTATAGTGAAAGAGTTCGACTCTTTTCTTGCGTTTGATTGTAATCACTGCATGGTGCTTTATAGTACTTACTGCGTAATCTGTATACAGTAGTGTTGATATCTTATTCTGTTTATGGCAAACAATTCAATACCGTACGGTCCTGTACAATGCAAAGCAAGACAATCCAATCCACTTCATTGCATTTCGATCCAAGTTAATCCACTCTATTCCAATCCACTCCAATCCACTTCAATCCAATCCAATCCAATCCAATCCAATCCACTTCAATCCAATCCAATCCAATCCAATCCAGTCCAATTCAATCCAATTCAATCCAGTCCAATCCAATCCAATCCAATCCAGTCCAGTACAGTACAGTACAGTGCCAAACCAAACCAAACCAAACCAAACCAAACCAAACCAATATTCTAAGTTATCAATTCATGCCACTCTATAAAAGATAAAGGAATTGTAATGTAAATTAATCAATATTTTATATTTAGTCTTTGATAACTAAATAATTTTTATTGTTTAATTTACAGATACGTTATGTCTCAGCATCCTAATTTTTTAATTAACAGTTTTCATTTTCTAATCAAACTGAAATGTTGATCATATTGCAGTTGTCAACATCTTGTTTATTTCAAGATTTTTATTGTTTAATTTTATTGATGGGTCAACATCTTGTTTCAATCTAATTATTTTTATCGCTTAATTTTACTGGTACAGTACATTTCAGTATGTCTCAGCATCTTGTGTTGTAATTATTTTGATTGTTTAACTTTACTAATATGTGTCAACATCTTGTTTACTCATATAGTTCTTACTATTTGGTCGCCATGGGAAAATACATTTTCCTGCCCTGTGACGTGTGGCGGGTCAACTTTCAGTCAATCACGAAATTGCTCTCCGAAATCCCCCGAATGCAACGAAGATTTCATTTGCAACGGGAACTTCAATCGTACGGTTGCTTGTGGTGTTTCGCCATGCCCAGGTACGCAGCAGAACTATTTCAATGTACACATTATTTGTTTCAGAATGCTTCTGTCCTGGAACCAAGCGTGCCATACTGAATTCCCAAGTCGTTATAGTGGGGCCTTACTCATGAACAGGAACTGACGCGCAGTCCAGGACTAAATCTCAAGTCCCATAATATACAGATTTTAGTAATTTAGTCCAGTTTTTGTTTAGTCTCGGACTACGCTTTAGTCTCTGTCCGTGAATAAGGTCCCCTAGAGATTTCAGGAGAACGGTATTATTAGTATATCAAGAGCAATGAACAGTCCTTGAAACTTCAAATCCTACAAAATAGTACGGGTTTCCTGCTAATCTCATCGAAAATTGTATCTAGGATAATAATTTGATGCGACAATTGTATCTTAGATAATAATTTGATGACCTTTACACACATTTAATATCAGTATATCACGGTTGAAATATCAAATTTGTCCATGTACACAGCAGAAAAAAATTTGAACAACTTGAACGTTTGGCTTGTAGAGGCCACATCATTAGAAATACTCTTCTTGCCATGAGAAATTCAATACGTTTCACTAAACCTCCTCTATTGGAGATAAAATGTGCGTCCACCCAGAAGGCACAAGAGACTTTTGAAATTGGCCTAGTGCAGGACATGTTGGGTAGAAAGACGTCCATGAAGGCATTGTTGTAAACTGCTGTGACAATTTCAAGCAGCTAAGAAGAGCTTGGAAGCTCTCAACTTCCAACACAGACGTGAACGATGGCAGTCACCGCTGAAGAAAATACCTCCAGTTGCCTGAGCACAAGAGTAACCTTTAACTCGAACATTTGAGCCTCTTGATGATCATGTGTGGACACTTGGACTGCTGGACGGCTCTTATAATTATGTAGATATGAATGTTTATTCGTCAAAAGCCATGAACTGCAAATACAAAAGGAAGAATAACTTCTATTTACGTAAAGCTAAAATGCCAATGAAAGAAAACAGGATTATAAATCAGTTTACTTGCATACAAGACATTAACAACTCAGTAATCTAAACTGTGTTTTAATTGATACATCGATTGTGCGTCTTGTGTCCGTGGAGTTCTGTAGAACTGGGTGACGTGTGCGTCTTGTGTCCGTGGAGTTCTGTAGAACTGGGTGACGTATATGTCTGTGATGTCATAGGAAGTGTCAAGTGTTGTGGCGTCACTTTGTCATATGCGTTGTGTGTTGGATTGTTCTGATGTCAGCGTGTGTCAGCAGTAGTTTGTATAGTCATGCGTTGTAAATATATAGTGTTGTGCTTTGTCGGATGAAAGTGAGTGTGCTCAAAGTTCTTGGCGAGGAGCCACTCACAATGTTGTCGCCTCTTTTTCCATGGTCTCCCTCGCATCGAACGATCGACTTACATCGATTTTACCGCCAAAGATGTCTCCGAAAGTGCCTTTCTTGTTTCAAGTACTAACCTTCTCAAAGTAAAACTTATATATTCTTAAATCTAGTACACAAATTGAGCGAGTCGGCAGCACGGTAGGCCTGAGAATCAACACGGCCAAGACGAAATTAATCTCTGTAGGCTCCTAGCAGGGACAGTTGTCTACATCTTCAGGGTCTGTTGAGTGCGTACAGTCGTTCAGGTACCTCGGCTCGATTCTCCCATCTACGATATTGTCGTGGTCTGGCAGCATCAACCGTGCATCCTTTGAACAGATTCTGGTCATCAGACGCGTCTTCAACCCTCAAACTGTCCCTGTTTCGTCAAACCATCGAGCCCGTGCTTCTGTACGGTAGTGAATCCTTGATATTGTCAGAGTCTACCCACGCTCCCCAACCTCTCCATGACTACTCCATGACTGCCTTTGGTTTCAACCATCGTCTATGTTTCGTCGTGGTCATGGTCAATCGTTTTCGTATCGTGATTTGTTAAACCTAGATTTCTCGTTGTACACTAAGTCTGATGTATGTAAAAGTAAATTGTGGAATTACGTGTGCAATGGTGTCACGAAGAAAAAGAGGAACGGGTTGTTCTCGTAACAACACCGTTTCATCATCATCAGTACAAAAATACCTGTCCATGCTGCTTAGCCAAATATTAAGGTTTCTATTGTTATCCACCACACCAATTCATACTACAAGATACTTGTTACTCGAAACAAGAACACATTTAGTTCTGTCTTCATTCTCATTAAAACATAAATGTAAATATTTCTGCCATTAATTTTGGTCGTAAGAATATGCCTGTTTTAACGGCAGTATTTTTGAACTTTGAGAATTTATCAATGCTTACTTCTACTCTAGTAGCGAGAAGTAAAAAGATTTTTGCGGTCATTGTATAATCGTCAGCTCAGATTGTAAACATTTAAAAATTGATAATAAAATCTGTAGCTTATATTCGTGTCCACAACATATTTTCAGTTGGGTATAACAACTTACATAGCTATTCACAAAGAAACTAAACACGCCTGGATGCATTCGCATGAATAGCACAGAAATTCGAAAGCCTCTAGTAAAGATATCGTTCATTTATAAAATCGGAAACAGTAACATGAAAACGGGAAGAAATTAAGGAAAGGATTTTGCGATAGGTCCTTTTTACTACAGATAAACAGTTATCAAAAGAACAAAAGAGTGTTCAGGAATGAAGAATATCACAAAGAAAAAATGCGAAAAAAGAACGGAATTCGGCATAATTAGTGCCGTCGTTGTACAGTGACCTTGTAGATATCATTGCGCCGGTATTATGTTTTTAGTGTATTTCATGATATTCATCATTACTATCCTTCTTCGTAGTCCATGGAAACTGGTCACAATGGACACCTTGGGAACGTTGTTTTCCAGCAGAATGCGGGGAGGAAACCAAGCCAACAAGAATACGTTATTGTAACAATCCAGCGCCGCTGCACGGTGGTGATGCCTGCGATGGACTTGACATCGAGAGCCAAGCTAAGCGTTGTCCTTGCTCAATAGTAGAATCAGGTGCTTGCGTAGGTAGTGTACAACTTTACACGGACAATGATGGATTGACTACTCTGTTTATTTTGCTACATCTACAACTATTCTCTAAATTACAATTTGCTACATCTACAGCTACAACATAAGTAGCCTAATTATAGATAGGACCACTCGCTACATTTTTACATCAACAACCCTGTGATACGGAAACGTTTGTCGGTTTGTATGTTTGTTTGTTTGCTTGTTTGTTTGTTTGTTTGTTTGTTTGTTTGTATGTTTGTTTGTTTGTTTGTTTGTATGTTTGTTTGTTTGTTTGTTTGTTTGTTTGTTTGTCGGTACAAACCGGGTACCTGCTACTCAGTCGCAAGTATGGGCGGCAAACATCCCGGGAAAAATATACGTCTTGGTTGAGAACACTTTTCTAGATGCGCGTTGCTTTGGCGGCTCTGAAAGCAGGTCAAAGTTGAATAATGCAAATTGGCGCAGAAAAAAATGGAGCCGTTTTTGAAAAGGCCAACTTGAAACTGAGCTAATATGTTTTCTGAAAGTTTGACGACATTTGTCGAAATTATCGCTGTCGTATGGGCACCTTGAGTTTTCTGTGCTTGCCACTGCAAACCGTTGCACTCGAATGGTGTTGCGCTCGAATATTTCGAAAGGATCGATTTCAGTCTCTTGGGAGCCGTAGCTGAGCTGAGAAAAAATGCGCAGCATTCGAAGCTGGCAGAAGTTGCGTAGCAAGCGGAGAACTGTGATATCTATTGGACTAATTAATATCCATCCAAATACGTAGCAACGACGCTGGACGTAGCTGCGTCAGCAGCGCGGACCAGCTAGTTATCAGATTAAGTAGCTAGCTCAGTTAAACCTATCTTAAGCGACTAAAGTATGAACCATTGAAAAGTGAAAACGTGTAGAATACGAAGATGGAAAATTTCGCGTTTTATTCCACATAGGCATAATTGTATATATAGCAGCGTACGCTGGGCGGACACTATTTTTAGTTTTAAGTAAAGGGGTAAAATAGGAAAGGAATGATGGTTGATTACGTAAAAACAATCGGGCTTCTCCCTCTGAAAAAACGGACCATATTACCCCATGTACCCACTGTCTTGAACGTTATCGCAGTCCGCATTTGTTGTCCACTGCTGATAGTTTTTTTTGGAGTGAATCTACTTTTAGCTACAAATAGCGGGCTGGGCCCGCTAACATCATGCAATGTGCGGACGGTATTTCGGTTTGAAGTGGAGGGGTAAAACAGGAAAGGAATGACGTTTGATTAGGTGAAAACAATCAGGCTTCGCCCTCTGAAAACCGGACCATACTACTCCATGTGCCCCTGTCTTGAACTTTACCACAATTTTTATCCACTGCTGACAGTATTTTAATTTAGGAGCGAATTTGCTTTCAGTTACAAATAAGATTACACTGGTGGATAGACAGTACAAGGAGTGCATTTAAAATAGCACAAATATTGTCAGATGCATCGATATTTATTAGCGAAATTGATGTAGAATAATACAGGAAGCAGATAGGCTGAGAAAACGGAGTAAGACTATTATAAAAAGGGTTAGTTTTCATGATTTTATACCTCCATCTGTCATGAACAAGGGGGGCTGGGTTGCCACAGCAAGTTTTCTCCATGTGTCGTCATGGTGATGCTCCGAGTTTGAATAACGCGTCGCTGGCACTTGATCGCTGTAATTAGATCTTTTGTAAACACCATGTATTTGGTATATTGGATAATACCCAATTCGATTGAATTGAACTGAATTGGAGGACAGCTACGCATATCGGTCACGTGGGCACAATGACAATGCCAATGGGGAGAACCCGAAAGTGGTCGCATCACGAACGCGAAATGCTGGCGTTACAGAGTAGAAGAAGAGGCGAGATGCGTTGCGAATCGTTGCCAAAGCTTTGCACTACCCCGTAGTTGCAAGCAGAAGGAGGCGGACGAAAGCGGAGGAAAGAAGAAGCGCCACAAGGAAGGCCTACTTTGAAAGAAGACGACGCGTTCCGATTGGCTGTTATTGTGTAACGGAGGAAATCTATTGGCTGGCGTGTAGTTTCAAATACACAGACAAACAAACTCACAAAGAAACAGACACCACACAGCGTTTATTATCATAGGATATGATTGATACATTGCTGGTCTACGACATGGAGATTGCAAAGTTCTCATTATGGAATACAATGGTGTGGTCGTTGGTGCCAGAGCTCTATGTCGTGAGGCACAGCTTAGACAACAGAACAGACGGAGTTGTTGACTCGACGATGTACAGACGGCAAAGAAGATGATTACAAGATTAGCAAGACAAGATGCACGCCTCTCCGTGGCTCGTCTACCCGACGGCAAAACGTCGGCCAAGGACCATCAACTTCCGAAGATACCAGTCCACTGTTTTTTGGTCTGTGGAGCGGCCCACACCGGCCTCGCTGCTCCGTATTCTTCTGCTAAGGGCCGTAATTGAGCCCAACCCTGAGCCAATTTGGAACTGTTCCGCGGTCTCCGTGCCGCGCGTTCCGTTAGCGTTTCGTATCGTACAAATCAACATCAACAGACTCAGAGGCAAACTGGTCGAACTAACAGCGTTTGCTTCGAAGAACGACGTTGTAGTTTGTGCCGTTCAGGAACAAAGGTGACGCCTCACTCACAGCTCCCAACGTCTTCCGGTGACTACACAATCGTACGGAAGGATCGACAACGCAACACCGGTG
Organism: Calvadosia cruxmelitensis; assembly: GCA_900245855.1. Classification (NCBI taxonomy): domain Eukaryota; kingdom Metazoa; phylum Cnidaria; class Staurozoa; order Stauromedusae; family Kishinouyeidae; genus Calvadosia; species Calvadosia cruxmelitensis. The sequence goes on from OFHS01005352.1 coordinate 7,566, forward strand.
GCGGGCTGGCATTCCTGCTGCACAATGCCGTGCAATATCGGTATGTCACACCACCGCCAGCCCCGGCCAACGTCACCTTCATCGAACAGCAGTCTATCGCCGTCAAGTCTGGATCGTCCGACATCACCATCACCAATATCTATGTACCGCCTGCCTTCAGCTGTGACCCTGGCTACAGAGCGTCGATTGTACTTTTGCTCACACAAGACGATGCTCTGGTGCTTGGCGACCTGAATTCTCACAACGAAGCATGGTTTTCCATCCTCTCGCCGGATGCCCGCGGGAACGTCATTGCGGACGAAATAGAACAATAGATCTTCGACGTCATCAAGAAAGACACGCCCACCAGACTGGCTGGTGCGACTGCCAGTTTACCGGATGTTTCACTGGCGTTTAAGTCACTGCTGGAGAGCGTCGACTGGAACACCGATGTAGCCTTGGGCTCGGACCACCTGCCAATCACGATTGCTATCCAGAGGGTGGCAGAGTTTGTTGAAAGTGAGCCACGAACGTTCATCAACTTTGGAAAAGCTGACTGGGCTGGCTTCGAAACGTTCGTTGAAACAGAACTCACGAACTACCAGCTTCCGTCGGACGTCCACAAGGGCGAAAAAGTTCTCCGGGCCTTTTTGAATGCTGCCCGACAACGTTTAGTTCCCAGCTGCCGCAGCCCTGCTCGCCGACGAAAGGGATGCAATCCGAACCGTCGACCCAAGTGACGCCCGCCTGCCCGACCTAAGCCACCAAATCCAGAAACTGGTAGCGGAACACCGCCGCCGGCTATGGGAAGGCCACCTTGACGGCTGTGACCTGCGACAAGGTGCCAAACGTCTCTGGACGACGATTAAATCGCTGTCCAACCCAACACCGCACAGAGACAATGTCGCTCTATCTTTCAGCGGGAAGATAGTAAGTCACCCAAAGCAGTGTGCCAGCCGCTTCAACAGACAGTAGAACGAAAGATCAACTTGCTCAGACAGCAGGCTCCGCAAAGTTCGACGCAAATTCCGCGACCTGCAGCTCGAACACTCCCCTCCAAACCTTCAACCCGGACCTCAAAGTCAGCAAGGCTCTAGGCTCTGACCGAATCTTCAATCTTATGCTGAAGCACGTTGGCCCTGCCGGACTTGCTTACCTGACCGCCCTGCTGAACCTTTCGATCCAACAGCTGTGCGTATCGACCATGTGGAAATGAGGCCGTGTCATCCCCTTGCCAAAGCCAGAGAAACCACCTGATGAAGGCAAGTCGTTTCGACCAAGTAACGCTTTGTCACCAGTTGTCAAAACGCTGGAGGCACTACTACTGCCGCAGTTGGTTGAAAACCTACCACCCGTCTCGCACCAGCCTGGATTTCGCAAACACCACTCAACCGTCACAGCTCTTCACGCCATCGCATCGAAGATCAGGTACGGCCTCAACCAACGCAAGCCGGCAGAACGAACAGTCACATCTAGCAAGTGCCACCGCGTCAACCAAGGGGTGCCACAAGAAGGTGTCCTCTCGCCTGTGCTCTTCAATGCGTACATTGCGAAGCTTCCGACACCACCGGAAGGCATCGAAATTGTTTCCTACGCCGACGACTGTACGATCCTTGCGTCAGGATCGCACTACCAACAGCTCTGCGACCAGCTCAACGAATACCTGCCACAACTTGAAGCGTTCTTCAGGGGATGCAACCTCCAGTTGTCAGCCGAAAAATCGATTGCGATGCTTTTCACCACATGGGCGCGAACGCTCTGCGTCAGGCAAAGCGAGTACTCGCGCCCATCGAGCTCGCAACTCGCGCCTATTTTTGGGATGGTGTGGCTCGGGGCTTAATCTAACATGGAAATACAATAAAGTCTTCAGTTTTCAAAAAATATATCTAAAATTACAACCTATTTACGAACTATTTACAAATTAAAAACTTCAATAAAACTTCGTGTTGATTAGATTATACTCCATTGCAGTTCGATGATAGTGTACACGACTGCCTAGAGATAATCTTATGATGAATTCCAGGCTGTTTGATTGATAATGATAATACCCCGCATTTCTAGAAATTGAGCCGCACTTTGAATATTTTTTACAAATTTACATAATGATAATGCAAGGAACCCAACTTGACCAACGGAAGAGGATTTGACCTTTATTTCTGACCTTGTACTGTTAAAAAAAAAGAAGAAAGAAAAACGGAAGAGGATTTGACCTGGAAAGAACAGCGGGGGAACCGCAGAAATAACACACATGCGTAACAAAACGAATTTCATCGCAATACGCAGGAATAGCTTAGGATTTTGTTTTCTTTTATGTAAATGATTTCGTCTTCTTTCATAGACTATCCCACTGCAAAAACGAGTTGCAATGATGGCAAACATTTGGCAATATTTGACAATCAGCAACAGGATCCTATCATATTACAATTTATCGAAATTACCAGGATGTATTGGATTGCTACCCCGTCACCGTGGGTAAGTCAACATATTCATTATTATGCAAACTATAAGCATCATTATCCTATATTTGTTCGCCTTTCATTGGGCAGCAAAACTATGACACGAAAAATGTTTAAATGTTCACATTTTACAAAATTTGATTGCATCAACTAATGATCTGCAAGATCCTTTACTTTTAGATACTCTGCATAATTCAAAATGTTGCTACACTTTGTAATGTGATACACGAAGGAAGTTGACTCGCCGAATTCGTTACACACATAAGACTGAAAATAGGAAAGACTAACAACAGCAAAGAATATTGACACAAAATAATGTTAATCTCATCCAATCCAATCCAATAAAACCTAATCTATTCCAATCCAATCCAGTCCAATAGAAACAAATCAAGTAGAACACAAATCGAACCAATCAATTCCGATTAAATAGAACTGTGTCTATCCTGATTTTACTGTATACGGACGTAGCAAGGAAGGCTGAAAATTACTACTGTATGTACACCATTCTACCAGGTCTTCGCAGCAGAGATTACAGTATATGAGATAGCGCATGCACAATAGCCAGTCAATTTTTGTGCCGCATGTTTTTGCATTATGGCGTGGTTAATATTCACGGTGAGTTGAATTTCATTTTATCATTATATCTTCGACATCCTTTGATCCGGACGACTATCCACGAGATACGTAGGACCTGTTACGTTCTATTCCACTATTTCGTACTTCTTTTTTGGTACTCAACCAAGAATCTGGACATTTCTGGTTATCCCTTACTTTATCATGTCTGCGCCGGGCACCGGCGTGTTAGACGACATGATTGCATCGACCGCAGCCTCCCCAGAGTCACAGCCGACGGCTGTTGACCAGGCTTCAGCCGGGGAACAAACGCTTCACGACAAGGTGGAGCTCATGATGGCCATGATTAACAACATGAGCCCCGTGCTGCAATCATTGCGCGAAGCGCATGACTTATCGATGCGCCCCACGGAGGGCCGCTCTGCTTCGGACAGCGAAGATGAAGAGATTGAAGTGCCACGGAAACAAGCACGTCAAACCTTGCCTGACGGTGCAGCCAACGAGGCAACTCTTGACAAGGGACGATTCGATTCCCTCTTACAAGAGGTGGCTGACGAGAAACCAATGGGGCCAGCCATACCGGCCAAAATTGCAAAAGTGCTGGATAATATATTGGCAGGAGGCCTCAATGAACAGGCTACAAAGCGCCGGAAGGAGAACATTCTCACTCCAGAAAACTGCCGCTTGCTATGCAGTACGCGAACAAACCCTGAGGTTTGGGAAGTCGCAAAAAAGGAGACCCGTAACCGGGATATGCGCTTGCAAGCTGTCCAGGACACGCTGGTCCACAGCTTAGTACCATTGGTAAAATTGACTGGCGTGATCGGTGAATGCATGGACGACGCCAAACCGCTACCGAGCACTGAGGAGATGTGGGACGCTCTGTCGTCGTCCCTGGTTCTGGCTGCAGCAGCGCACCACAGCTTGAACATCTGTCGGCGATATTTATTCAAGGATGAGCTGGACAACAAATATATGGAGATTTGTAACCTAAAGCACCCTGTGGGCTGCGAGCTGTTCGGCGACAACTTGCCTGAACATTTAAAGACCGTGGCAGAGAGTAACCGTGCCGCTCAACAGTTGACAAGTTCAGCGCCATCGAGGAGTGGTCACGCCCCAGTTGCCACCAGGCCTTTTTTACGGCAAAGGGGGCGCGGAGGGCGCCCCGGGAGCTACTCCACGCCCAGTGGGAGCAACTATCGTCATCCCAGTCGGCCCTACAAGCGAGATTTCCATCGGAAACCTGCGTCGAGACCAATGGGAAAGGCACCGGCTCAAAAATAGAGGTGAGTCCACAGATCACTGGGGGACGCATACGACAATTTGTTGCGAAATGGCGTAGACTTTCATCTGACGAGTATATTCTAGACATTGTACGTGGCTACAAAATTGAATTCGGTGGCATTGCACCTTC
>OFHS01005355.1:0-11475 GCA_900245855.1 Calvadosia cruxmelitensis
TTTCAGAGCACACTCGTCTTAGAATGGATCTCGAAAAAGTGGACCAGGTAGAACATTAAAATTTCAATAGTTTCGCAAACTTGTTACGCGCAAGTAAATTCTCTATCTTAACGCAGCTGTTTCGGGAGGGAATATAGTTGTTATGTGCAAGCGGCTTGTGACCCTTTTCAATTACGCTCGTCAGAGTTACTTGTTTGTTTGAGACGTTTCGACTGTACTAAAACAACCTGTAGCGTGTTCAGTTCAAATCGTTTGACCAAGAACCTGCCAAAACCACACTGAAATATCACAACACAGAGAACCAGGTCTTTACCTTTAGTGTAATAATGGAAACATTTTAATTATATTGCATTTTCGCTTCTTCTAATTTTGCTTCAAGTTTAATAAATCCTTATTTTTAATTAATATTTATTTGAATTATGGATTTATCAAAGTTAAGTTTTTATCTAGTAATTGCAAGGAAAATGTATTTTTCAGTTTAAAATATTGAATGAAATTAATCCTCGCATGGGCTTGAAAGAAAATAATATTATGAGCTTGGAGCCTGACATATCCGACATTATTTTTCACAATTAGCTTCAATCTGTTTTACGATGAACCCACCTGTTCGCCGAGGAGTATTTAATAATTAGAATACTTCCTTTCTTCCTGCAATCTAGAAATTGTTGACGTTCATTTCATTCTCTTGAAGAACTTGTATAAAATGTTTCTTCCAACTCTTTACTATCGAATTGGTTCACTATTTCACTATAAACTTTGATAAGAAACGACCATTTTTAGAATATGTGTGTTTTTGTTTGAATTTAAGCTCGAAGAAAAGATAACATCTGAACTGAAAACACTTAAATCATCCATAGCAACAATGACGGAGGTAAGGCAGCGTTTTTTCCCACGGGTTTCTTATTTCGTATTGATAAACAAGCTGAGAATCTGGTAACATATGTTGCGTTATGTTGTCCAGCTGTTTACATCAGAGGATTTAGCAAGTTGAAGATATTTGGTAACAGTGCAGTCCCGAGCTTCTGATGCATTTTGGGATTTAAGCTAGTACAGTCACGTGTTTTCAAGCTGAAATCGACAATTTTGAGAGCCAAGAACAATCCTTGAAATTGACTATCATAGAAAAGAGTACGGTTGAATGCATTTCAAACAAAGCCATGTTGTGGGTTCATCAGAGGTCAACTAGGATGAATCCCAAAGTGCGTTGAGACTGCACTTGATCAAATCCAGGGGTACGTTGTTTATCATATTTGTAGAATTGTAGAAAGTACACTGTAAAGGAAATTTACAGGAAAGAGCAAAGATTTCTGCTGAGAAATTGTCTATCCAAATAAACTGCACAGACTATTGGACGGTGCTATTTTTAGTATTTACAGTAGCTCGTTTTTTAATGGACAGGTTTTTTATTTCACCCAGGAGCTTGAAAAGTACAACGATATAGAATCATTGAAGAGAGATGCTGCAAACCGTAAACAGGTGTGAAATCGAAAACTTACCTTTCTTGAATTATTTACTAATTCCATATTTATTTATTTTTTCATTATTCTCGATAATTGTTTTTCTTTATTCTTCGTATCTTTATTTCCGGGTATTTCTATTTATGCTTCAAGTTTTGTAGCTGTCCTGCTGTCTGTCTCTCTGTTTGTCTGTCTGTCTGTCTGTCTGTCTGTCTGTCTGTCTGTCTGTCTGTCTGTCTGTCTGTCAGCGTTTACTATTTGCTGTACTAGCGTATTCATTTGCTATACTTTCAGCTACTGACTCAAGAGAAATCATCACTGCTAGACCGCAAAGATTCGCGGAAAGAAGGTATTCATGCTTGTGACCTGTGTGCCTCATTGATGTGATGTGTCGCAATACGCGTTGCTAAATCAGTGATATTTCCCTTCTTACAGTGAAAATCACAAGCTAAAGTGTGCTAATATCTACAGTAATTCGTTGCATTTTTAATTAAGTTTTCCAGTCATTGCTTTCCGTGGCGAGACCGACTCACATTTCATCGGAGACAATCAGACACACTTTTCCTCTACTCGGTATAGGCTTAGAGTTGACAAACTGTGTTTTCATCTCGTCTAGACATCGCGACGCTGTCTGCGAAAGTGGATCAACTGAAGACTCACTTGCAGGAGAACGAGACTCACGTCCAGGTGAGGTCAATTAACAAGACCGTATATTCACAGCGCAACCACAAGACTAGTGGTATACCTTGCGGTTCTTGTTTGCAGATGGCGTTTTTATTGTCAGCGTTGGTCTAAACTCTGTCGCGAAATATCTGTAAAAGTCTCTGGTTTTAATATTGCACAAATAGGTCTTTTCTTGTTTTTGGCGCCACGTTTTGTGTGTTTCTCTTCTAATTTCGACTTGCACATAACTCAGTTGTAATTGGTTTGTGCCAACGCCATGCTCAGCCATTTGCTCAACGCCCCGATAACAATCATTTAGAGCGTTGTACACGCATTCTGACGCGGTGTTTATCGTTTAAGCCAATTTAGCGAGCAATGAAGTCTGCTGTGTTTAAGTAGCTCATTGTATTCGTGAGTGTGCTGGCATCGTATTTGACCGCTGTGTTTCACATTCAGGCCCCCGATCTCGCGGTTTTAATGTTTTCCTTGTTTCTCAGCTTGGAAATCTGGAGAGAAAATGGCAGCATCTTGAGCAGAACAACTATTCGTTAAAGGAGTGTATCCATTCGAGTTTAATTTTCAAGAATGTTGTTTCTTCGTACACATCCGTGCTCGGTTTTCCCCACCGAAGCCGATGTATTTTCTGCTAGCTACGCTTGAAAATGGTCGATGCGACGCACCTCAGAATGCAATCCCAGGTGACTTTAAAATGGTCTGTTTATATATAGAGGTGGTTTAAGACAGCTAAATAACATTGCTTCGACCTTTAAGGAAAGGACAACTTGGAGCTTGTCACATGTGACCGCTTAAGACAGGTAGTCGGACATGTAAATTGGATTGGATTTCTCGCGTTTTCATATTTTCGTGTGGTCAGTGTGGTTGGAATCCTTGACTTGCTAATGTGATCACCAGTTATCAACCAGCGCACAGCAGAGAGCGACTATCATCGTACGAAGGCCGACGTGGTGAAATCTACTGCTTCAATCAATCACAGCATTGTCAAGAAACTGTCGAAGCCAACCAGCATGAGTGGGCGTTAAGAATATGGTCTTTGGCTGCACAACCAGATCACAACACCAGGGAACCCTCTACACGCTGACAGTATCACTCCCTCTGTTGTGTCTTTCAACCTGTATATTTGTCAATTATTTATTAAACCTTGGCTATAATTATGATTAAACTCACATCATACAAGATGTTGTTTTGAATTTCGTTGATGATTTTGTCGTTGTTTGTTAACTAATTGGTAGGTAAAATTACCATCGCTTTAAAACAATGTCTACATCTCCAGATATTGTCGTAGTTTTATTTGATTTGGGTCTTAGATTATTCTTTTGGGGGGAATTTTCAAAACACGATTTGGTAATTCCAGCAGATTGTTGCATCTGTTTGCGAACTGTTTTTTTATCTGGAGATTTGGACACGATCACTGTCAAATATATTGCAAGTAGCAAAACATATGGAAATTCTGAACCCCATCTGTACCATATATAATTATGTGTAATTGTAAAAAGATTGCATCTTATATTGAGTTTTTGAAACTCCTTGAAAGTAATGTTTGATAGTCTTATATTCACAATGTTTGGTAAACAGGATGCCGGCGAAATTTATTTTAGAAATTTAATTAGAGATACAGTACCAAAATACAAATAAAATCATCTAAAGATTTGAAGTCCAGCTGCACTATTTGAAAGCTTCCTTGTATTTTTTCGTGTAAACCCTACAGGCGAGACCGTCCTATGAATGATGTCACCTATCAAATATTCCCAACGAATTAATCCCATTTTATTGTCGAGAAACACTACCTGGAATTCAACAAAATTCCTCATGCAAATTTACTTATACCTCAACAACGAATACTCGAATGTCGAATAAGATTTATTCTGCTGCAAAATTGGATCTTTCTTTAATATACTTGTTGCAAATGACTTAGTATTCTGAGTGGTTTTTCATCATCGCCGGTGCCAAGTAAATCACAACATCGGCCTGCAATGTCTTAATTTATTCAAAGATTTATTCATATTGGAGTCGTAATGTTGTTGCTATGGTAATGTCTGGCTTGGGGTTAGACTCTGGAAATCTCTTTATTAACCAAAATTACGTTGATAAACGATCTTGTATGTGGTAGAGTGGAGTTCACAGATGATGAAGCTATTCAAATATGATTGGAATTCAAATGATGCAGAAATGAATCGATGTAAATACGAACTGAGTCACTTGCGCAAAAAAGTCGACATGAATTGCTCGAGTCTTCCACTTTGCTACATCGCTCGCCGATGCTCTTTGCCAATATTTTATCTTTAAAATCACAGTAATTTAAGTTTATCTCCATGCTCTTGTTACGACCAAACACATATCTTGCATTGTTAAATTTCCGTTGATGGAATTTCCTTTTTAAATAATGTATGAATTTCGCCGTGTTGAAGATGCAGACCACGGCAGCTGTTTTTGTTTTGAAATGAATCGAGTGCAGTTAGTTAGCAAAATGAGATGGTATTAGAGCGAGTTAAAACCATTGGCTATGTCCAGCGTTAAGCGAAAAACCCATGCTTGCTGTCACAGACTAGACAAAAGTAATTAGCCATGTGTTCCAATCTGCAGCCTATTGTTGTCCGCCGCACGAGAACGTGTGTTTGTCCGCTTGAAACGCTACCTTGAGTGCGGATACAGCTGAAGCAGGTTGACAAACAAAAGGATTCGGCGTGGACCAATCCGTGTTGAGTAATCGGCGGTCTTGTCTATCAACGACGTCATTGAAAGTATAGCCGCGTAGGCCATAAGCCAGAGGAGAGAGCGAGGAATCGCGTTTAACTGATAGGGACCTGCTAAGAGCCGTTTCTCGCCGTTTGGAACGGGAGAAGACCACAGATGTTCCTGTCTGCTACGCCATTCCGTCTTATTCTCGTCGTTCCTGATTAAAAGCTTCGTGGGATTTGAACGACTTACTCTTACCGTGAACTGACAACAGGTCCCAGCTTAAAACATTCCGTTTGACAACACGGCTACAGCCAAAAACGCTCTCGATTCAAGACCATGATGGCTTACCTCTTCAATTTGAGCTTCATCTATCGTCTAGCAGCGCTTGGAATTATTGTAGTGACTGGTAAGTGATTTCGCCATGTTATGTAAACACGCGCTAGTTCAGCAGGGCAATTTGTTGACGCTGTTGTCTCAAGACACGTGACAGACCAGCGATTACCCATCGAGCTTACGGCGTCGATAGTTTCATATACATATACAGTATCTTGTTAACGTTATCTTATCTTGATGTTATGTGTTTTCAGAGCTGCAAGCTCAGCTGCAAGCAAATTCAAAAGGCAAATTGACGGCATCAAGTAGTCCCGTTTACGCCTCTTCAGGCAGCGACGCTCGCATCACATGGAATTACTTTGGTGATATTCCTCAAAAAATTGTCTTGAGAGCACAGTTAAAAAACACCAGCGAAACCCTGGATCTGTGGACAATCACTGTGCTAAATTCAGGCAATGATAAACGCATCGAGGAAAATCGCTTTCTCCATCAGACAAAAGCAAAGTCGCTTACCGGGCGAACCTACGCGGAATACAGCCACAATCAGTTCGAGTTAATTGTGGAAAAGTTTACAAATAACGACACAAGATTCACTTTTGTTTGCGTTGTGGAGTTCGACACTTTCAATTCGATCAGTAGCCACGTGGATATTCTTATTGAAGGTAAGATGCATTCAAGATTTGTGAATACATCATTCGGGCTTTTTACGTCTTATTGCGAATCCACGCTTATAAGATAACAAAGCTTCACAAGCGCAGAAGCCATAACAGAGATTTGACTCAAACCGCGCTCAAAATACTTGTTTTTCTTACGAAACTAGCCAGTGTAAAGTGAAACTATGACACTTCACGGTCATTAAAGGCGTGGGAGGGATCTGGCAATCTACTATTTGTTACGGAGTTCCCGCGTTCTCGGAACCGAGGACTGTTGCGGTACACAAAAGCTTCGGATATCTGCATTTTGAAGCGTAATTGTCAGCGCAAGGAAGGTAATTTCTGAATGGAAATAATATTAAGCACTGCTCGACAGGTTTCTTTTTCTGTATTTTTGCGGTTCTTTGACCTTCGTCATTTCAATATGTTTGGTCGCGATTATATTTTCGTCCGCTTGTCGCCCGCAAGGAGCACCTGCCTGCGTTTGTCCGCGTATAATCCCGCTTAAGAATCTGCCCGCCGGTGTCCGTCCATCACCGCAAAAATAACAACATTATTAGATTATGATGAATTTCAATAGATGCCATTGTTGTTTCACTTAAAACTAGACTGCTTGAATCAACATACTCAAATATACTTTGCGGTAAACTAAAATTAAGAAAAGGGAACATTTCAAATACCGAAATTACATTGAATTTTGTTTGCTCGCACGAATTTGTCCGCAGGTGAAGCAAGCTGGAAACGTTTCCACGCTACATTGAAAAAATATTTCTAGCCAAGAATTGTTTCTTGTATTAAGTTTCAACTTACTTAAAATAAGACTTCATCTTAGAAAGAGCAATGGCAAATATCAAAATTTGGTTTAAGAATTCGTGGCTTATAGCATAGACAAGTATTTATTTACTAGATTTCAGAATAATGTTCCTTGGAATGAGAAATGCTGTTCTTAAAATGGAAGCAGTATTTTCGCAGTGTATAAACTGCCAAACCGGCACAGTTACCATTTGTCCATAGAAGGATATCAACTTTTTATTTAAGTCTTTCTCTGTGAGACTACATAACGCTCGGTTTTCATGTCCGCGGGGCATAGTCCGCAGCTCCGTTGCAATCGAAGATTGATCCTTGAAGGTGTCATGGCAACCAAAATCACAGCGTCGTTGCTACTGAGACGAAACACAGTCTTGCTGTATGAACTGTTTCTGTTGTTAAGGCTCACACAATTCCAATCCCGCTGACTTTCGGTTTTTCCCGCAAGCAGAAATAATCAGGTTCCCTGCCTCTTCTTTTGTTGTTGAACAAGTCCGTAGTTATCAGTGGGAACAGGTTAATCCATGACTTAAAAAAACGTGACTACGTGTTGGTAACAAGGAGAGAATGTATCAAGGATTCCAATCATTTGATCAAAACTTTGATAAACTAAGCGTACATTATATGTAATCAACGTAAATGATGGGCCTATTTAGTGAAAGCTAATCTTATATTTCTCAACGGCTGTAATTATTGCGATTGTTTCTCGTTGTTTTGTTGGTTTCCTTGACAAATTTGAGGCTTTCCATGTAAACATGTAATTTGTGTTACTTATAATTACCATTCAGGCTGATCTATTATGCGTTTCGTCAATCAATCAATTAAGTTTCAGAGGGTGACTCAGCAACGTCGAGAGTTGAGGATGGCAATCATATTATATTTATTCGAGAGTTTAAAACAGTACAAGATCAGAAATAAATAGATAAAACTTAATCTAATAAGAAAATACAATCATATCCTAAATTAAATAAATACCTCTAAAATAATAACCTATTTACTAACTATTTACAAATTAAAAACTTCATACAACAGTTTGCTAGATGGGAGAGTTCCCAGGACCGAGGCAGCATTTCCACGTTGGATAGCAACACTTATGCGTTGCATTAAGAAGAGAGTTTGTCTCCCCAGGAGAATCATCGGAGACTTTCTGTTTAGTAGGCTCGTCAAGCATTAACCTTTTAGTCTTGCTCGCTTTAACATGGTCGCACACTGGCAGATTACGACATACTCTATAGGCCTTTACAGATAGGTTGTGCGGAAAATATTGATTGAAGAGTTACTTGGTGAAATCCGGGACATTTAGTGTGCACGTGTTGTGATCTCTTGACTTGAGTAATTAGGAGTAACACATGATGGATGGAAATAAGAGTTTTAATGGACGTCAATTTAATGCAAAGCATCTACTCGGCGGCAAAACAGAGGCGCAAAGATGAGATCACGCCACCCTTCAGGGGATCAAAGCGCAATCGTGGGGCAATTTCAACGGATTACAAGTTTGCGGTCGCAAGGATGAAGCTCACATCTGCTATGAAGAGCAGTTAAGTCTCGAGACCAGGCCTTTTTACTGATATACAAAATTGTATTGCACTTTGAACTCTGATTTGAAGGCGTTCTCTATCTGAATCTGGGCGGGATCAATTTGAGATTTATGTTCCTGCTTTGATCTTGTGAGAATCTTGCTGATAGCAAGCGATTGCACTGCTTTAGTTTGATATTGGATTCAAATATTAATTTCACCTGTAGAAGCAAACCCTTTTAAATCTGTTCAATCCTCCTGTGATTTTTATCTGTTCTCTTGTCTCCTCGTTGATAAGGCAACATCAGGACGCAATTCTGTATGTCTAATCGTCCCTTTCTGTTTCACAGTACCCCCGGTTATCACGTCTTTCTTTGGTGGAACGAGGCGTGTACCAAGAGGAGGCATCGTTGACTTGCAATGCACTGCCACAGGGAGTCCAGCACCACAGCTGGAATGGAAGAAAAGCAGTCAAATTCGATCATCTGGAATTGGAACAGTGAATTTGATCATGGAGAGAATCCAACCGAGTGACACTGGAACTTACACTTGCAATGCTGTCAACCAAGCAGGAACAACCGAGAAGTCTGTGGCCATCACTGTGACTTGTGAGTGCCTCGTTGTAATACAATTAAATCCGATCGAAGGAATTTCCAATGAGCTAGTAATTTGACCGGACTAAGTGAATATCGGTTAATGAAATAGATTTTACACTGAACAATTTAGTACAAATACAACTGGCTTTTATCGGTTTGTTTGATAACCTGTAAATGTCACATAAAGCGGAATTCGATTTACGAAGCGCACTTCTGATAAATAAGATGTGTTGTCAGAACATGGCCAGAATCATGTCTAAATATATTAAGGAATAACACGACATGTCCTGGTTATCTGATGTACATGCAGTACAGTAGATTATTAAGCGGAAATGAAAACAATAGAGATTGATATATACCTGTGTATAAAGGCCACTCTTCATAACATCACAAAGACACTTTCTATAGAAATCAACCTGGACAGAAATACTACCTGTCTATAAAGGTCATTTCCTCAGGTCCCAAAGGTGACCGCTATCCACAGGTTTCATTGCTAGTGAATATCTCATGATGGAGACACTCAACCTCAATTAAATTGAATTACGTTAGGTCTCGATAACCTATACTGTATCGGATTATTTGAAAATCACATAGAACGATACAAGATCTAAAACGGAATCCATTTATCCGGATTCAATGTGCATTCGATTCTTTTCAAGCGTATTGTTAATTAATTTAATGCCTATTTGACTTCCATGTCGATTTCGTTTTGTAGACATTGAAATCGATCCTAGTTACCTTCGCGTTCGGAAACAAATGATTGGTTCCAAGGCGAAGATTAGCTGCCCAGTTTTGGGATATCCTGAACCAACCTACAAATGGGAACGAGACGGGGTGGTCGTTGGCGGCAAACAAGCCTTGGACTTCAACTCAATCGACAGCCAAGATTTCTCCACTTATCGTTGCGTTGCGAAGAACATCGCCGGGTCGCATTCAATAACGATCGAACTTGCGAACAAAGGTTAGTTGGTCTCTTTAGACTTTGTTCACAGCATGATGAGAAGCAAGCCAGTAATTATCAGATGAATAGAAAGTATCTGCAGTAGCATTAACACGTTGTTATTACTAATGTTGAAAAAAAAAAGGAAAAAGAAAAGAAAGAAAGACAAAAGAACAAAAAATTATAAACGTTTTTATACATTGTAATATACCATATTTGTATCTATTTGTATCTGCACCATAAAGAAATCTATTGCAGCTTATTGGTTTTACAGAATAAATGATGATGATGATGATAATTATATTATGACAATATGCCATGGTTTCTATGGAAACCATCAACATTGCGCTACATATCAACATTGCACTACAAATTTCACTCTGCAGGGCTATTTCTGTTCTATATATTCGGTAATAATAATTGATATAGTCAAACCTGTACTAGCGGCCACCTCTATAGAGCAGCCATCTGTGTATATAGGCCACTCTTCATAACCCCAAAATGACACTTTACAGAAAGACCATCTACCTAAAGATAATTTTCCCCTGGCCCCGAAGGTGACCCTTTTAGACAGGCTTCACTGTGCCTGAAATAACAATTATTAATATCGGGACATTTTTATTTCAGAAACACAAAGTGCTGCACGAGGCGCCGGAAATACTCGTTGCGCATGTCCACTCTTGCATCTGCTGCTGACCGTGGCATCTGCTTTGATTCTTCTCCAACTCAGCTGAAAGCGATGCTTTGGAAAAGTAGAGAAAATCTAATATCCGTTGACGTTTAGAAAGAGATCAGTCCTTTAGCCCTTGCAGCTGCAAAGTGACGTCGTAGATTGCCTGCACGCGAAAATGACACACAAGCATTTGATGTATAGTGTTCATCGAGACTGCTTTCAAGGCGCATTGGCAAGGCCGATACCGTGTAGGCATTAGTTAGAATGGAATTACATAGTGCCAGGTCCAATCGGGCACCCATGCTGGGTTTTGGGTAGTTGCGTGCCCAAGCTAATAACGTCAAGGAAGTTTTGGATTGATTGAAATATGAAAGAGTCATTCGTCGCTTGGAGGAAACATTTTGATTGCAATGCCTTGATTGCAGCACGAATGCAATTAGCTAAGTGCAGTCCTGATGCATTTTGGTATTTGTTATTACAGTCGCGTGATTTGGAGCTGAAATCGACAATTTTGACAGCGAAGAACAATCCTTGAAATTGACCATCGCAGAAAAGAGTACGGTTGAATGCATATTGAACAAAGTAATTTTGTGGTGTCAAGTCCCATGTGGCAGAGGTCAACTAGCTTGAATCCCAAAATGCATCGAGACTGCACTTAGTCAATTAACTTTCTAAATTTCATCTGTTCTTGTAAATCACGTTTTCTTTACAGTAAAACTAGACGTCTCGATGATATGCAGCAGTTCACGCCTTTCTTTAGAAATCAAAGCATATGAAATATCGCCATGATTGTACAAAGTTCTAATATAATTAAAATCAGTTCAGTGCTATTTGCTTGTAGATGTATTTTCTCCTCTGAAAGAGACAAAAAACACGTTGTGGCAATTGCAATTGTTTTTTTTTATTTGCGTTTTTACTCCAGGGACCTTGTCATCGACAAGGACTAAAGCGTAGTCCAGCACTAAATATGTAATCATGACTAAATTACTGAAATCTGTATATGGGACTTGAGATTTAGTCCTGGACTATGCTTTAGTCTCGGTCCATGAATGAGGCCCCAGGACTAAACATTTAGTCCGGACTAAATTACTGAATTCTGTATATATGGGACTTGAGATTTAGTCCTGGACTATGCTTTAG
>OFHS01005358.1:0-11980 GCA_900245855.1 Calvadosia cruxmelitensis
GGACTACTGAATAACCCAAGGCCTGAATGTTGGGAGAGGATTACAAACTCCGTCCTCTCTTATCTGTTGCCTCTGTATATATGACTACACAAGACACAGTTTGACTGAAGGAGTACTTACTTGCTCTTGTCTCGTCAACTGTTTGGCTTTTCTTCCTGAATGCAAGATCACTTTCCATTATCCACTGAGAGAGCTTGTCTATGTTGCCTCTGATCTGTTTACACACATGACCATCTGACGAATCTGTCGTAATTTGTTCCCTCTCAAAGACATCTTCGTGGGTATTGATGATAGCATTGCACTGATGGATGCAGGCTGCAAAAGCACAATGATAATATGAAAATAGGAAGACATAAACAGAGGACACAAAAAAGCAACTGCAAACAAATAACGCTGAAATCAAAGAGAAAGGAACACAAGCTCACCTAAAATAGAATTGGCAAATTCTCCAAGAACATCTTCAAACTTTTTGTTCTTTTCCTCATACAACTCTTCGATGGACTGCAGTTTTGTCCTGGCATCTTCCAACTTCGATGATAGAGCAACTACTTCTTCTGACTTTGCGGCAATTATTTCAGTAGTATCACAGAGTTGCTGTGCTTGATTCTGCCACCCTGGAGTCAAACAAATAAGAACAGAGCACAGATCAGGATTACGGAGCCACACTACCGCACAGGAAAATGCCAATGTGCAACGTCAATGGCTGGTGTATGGTCATCCGTACCTGAAATTGCCATCAACTACTGAAGTTTACACTCAAAGCAATTCCTAGTGCTATTGTAAAATCATTGGAATGTTCTTTTATAGATCATTCGGAGTGCACTCACGTCTCAAGAATTTACAAGAGCAACCAAGATTGAATAATTGACAATTCAAAAATGAACAATTAGCTTCAATATTAGACATATTTCCTACAGTGTTGTGATACCAAGGCATTATTCAACGAGAGATGCTGACGAGAGATCTTGTAAGGATGACAGAAAACGGCAAGATGCAGAAAGACAAACCAACCCTTACTTTCTGTCCCTTCAACAACTTCTTTGCTTTTCACGTTGAGTGCACGATCAACTTCAACAATCCAATTCATCAGAGTGGAAATGTTAGCCTCAATCCGCTCTGGATTTCCTTTGTCAGAAGCTTCCATTGTAAGTGGCTTTGCTTCAAATACATCCGAATGACAATTTGAAATGACGTTGCATTGATTGAGACAACCTACAAGGCAACAACACATGCCAGACTAATGACAGGATATTTAATGTGTTTCGCTACATACCACACAACAATGATCAACAGGTTTTCTGTGCTGAACAACACCGACACATAGTCAGCAATGGTTCCAAAAAGTGCTTCAAAAACTTGCCAATTGAAGTAGACACCAATTCAAACACCAGAGAATGGGTCTCATGTGGCATAGCGCTCACCTTTACAAAAGGTCATTAATCAATGCATTTGTCGGTGTGATGTAGCATCTAGTCTACGTGGCTGCCAGTCAGGCGTCCCAGGTTCAATTCCTAGCCTAGCCAACACATCTATTTGTTGTGTCTTATGTGATTATTAATGTTCAAGGGTCCCAAGGGAGAAAAGCCATTGGCCTGTGGAGTTACCCTCATTAAACAAATGGACCATAATTACTCTCTTTCCAAAAATCCCTTATGAACAAGCTAAATAGACATTAATTGTACATCAGCATGACATTTACCTGTGACTAAGGCACTCAGATCATCAAGCACAGCCGAGTTCTCCTTTTGGCAGCTCACTCCGTCCTTTGCCTCTTGCAACTGCAATGCTGTTTCATGCAGTTGTTCTTGTATGCCATTGTAGGACTGCTGTAGGGACAAACGCTCTGCCGTGGCCACTTCTAGCTCAGCACGGACCGCATCTAGCTCTTTAGATCTACTGACCAAGGTGCTTTCCACAGAGGAAAGTACTTCAATCCGATTTTGGAAGTCAGCATGTTGAGCTGAAAAAAGCAAAGATCAATCCATGTAAACATCAGAAGTAAGAGAAGACTGATTAGATGTTGAGCATTGACTTAATCATATTGTATGAGTCTCTCGAATGTAATACAGACTTACATGAAAACATGGCAACATTGGAAACGAGGTTTATTACGATATACTACATCACTATGTCACTACACCTTAATGCAAAACTTCTGTTTTTTTTTTCAAATTATATTTTCTAACAATACTGCTACACAAGCAGCTCCAACTCAACTAAAGACTAGGGTAAAAAGGTAAAGTCGGTCGGTGGTTCGGTCACCAACGTTGCCGCAAACTGTGACTTTGCTACCCGTGCAGTACTCATCTCCGATTCAAAGCCCGATAGAATCAGGAGTGCCTTTGAGACATATCAGGTGCAGAGGGCAGCCTACGGCTCTGACTCCGGTTACCTTGCTCACAATTGCTTGCACAATTACATTGCGGCAACCCACGAGACGAGAGGATACCAGGCTGGGTTGACCCTGGCGGGATTCAAAACAATGGACCTTTCGATCGAGAGCCCGACATTCTACGGACTGAGCTAATCCGCCGAAGCCACCTAAAGGCTAGCATTTAGAGTAAAGTGTATCTCAAATCCCTCAACAAAATCTCTTGTTAGAATACAGGCGATGGAGGTGAACTAGTTTCTGCAATTGTTCTGTGAGATCTTGATTGTTATGCCAATTGCTAACCACAAGGTATAGGTATAAACAAACAATATGTAAACTATAGTATGATAGTCACATGGCAAAGAAAACATCTTCTTGTAATACCTTCACGCTCTGCAATTGCATCCTTATGTAGACGGTGTTCATCTTCTAACGTTGAAAATTTAAATTTGAGAAGGGAATTTTTCTCTTCAAGGTTACAAATGATCTCGTTGAGCTCAAAGACTTCATTGTCACATGAGGAATTGACATCGTTGCTTTCAACTTGTTGGGATTGAACCTCCTCAACTGTCATGAAATAGATAAGCATGTACGATAATATCATCTAATTTAAAACATCATTTATAGATAAGATCAATCTCAAATAATACATGAAAACCCCGATGCGGCATATCAGATCAAGAAATGTTAATCTCACGTGTCATTTCTCTTAGTCTGCAGCAGCAGCCTTTCGTTTCATCTGCACTTTGTCCTTTTTCCCGTAAGTCAGGAGAAGATGGCGTATTTTGATATTTAATGAACAAGCAATGTTTTGATAAATCCAACGCAAGTGATTTCATCTTAACAAGTAATTTCTTCACTTCACTTTTCACTTGTGCAATTTCGATTTCACCATTTTGCAAATCCCGGGCTCTATTCAGAAGTTCAGCATTATTCTCTTCAATGTGCTTGGATAACTCCTCGATTTTGAGCTGTCCCTCGTCGAGCCTACTTGTCAAGTCAGTAATCTTCTCTTCGTGGCCTGATATGAGGTCATTACAAGTGCTGATATTACATCGTGGTGCATCAAGCCGTTTAGTGACCGATGCAAGTTCTTCTTCTGTCTCCATATCAATGCCATTACTATCCTCCAGAACATCTGTGCTGGTTTCAACTGATTTATTGCATGCTGTACATTGTGGTGATGAATATGACTTCATTCCATCTGCAGAGCTAAGATGTTTTGCTGCTTGTGCCAATGGTGACTTTAGTTGTTGCAATTCTAGTTTCGCTTGATGAAGCAATATGTCTCTTTCATTGACAGCATCAGACAAATCCTTTCTTTTCAGATGCTCTTCATCAAGGCTGCTTTCCATGGAAGTAATTTTTCGCTCAAGAATGACAATGCTCTCTATTTGCAATTTATTTTCTGTCTGTGTTTCTTGCAGTTGGGCCTTCAGAAAATCAATCTCCGCATCTAATTCATGAAGGATATCAACAGTTTGATCTCCAAAGCCAGGACCCTCAACAGTTGACTTTCCATGAGTTTCTGTGGGCTCTGTGAAAACATCTTCCATTTCAGTTAGTACAACTCCCATCTCTCGATCAGACACTGTTGATTCCAGAATTTGTCTGTCTGATGAACTTTTCTCTTCTGAGTCATTCAACATTGGATCTTTCTCCGTATCTTCCAGCAAGATTGTCTTTGTTCTATGTGAAGCGTTACTCAATTCATTAATACTTTGCTCTAGCATTAGGACGTGTTCTCTGAGTGATAAATTCTCAGTTTGCAATACAGACAACTGCAGTTTCAGGGATTGCAGCTCAGCTACATTATCAGGCAAAGGTAGCTCAGTTATGCCTACATTGCATTGACTCTTGTTTGGCGTACAAGGGTCTGTGGCATCTGCCCCTACAAACAATGCATCAGCAATAGATGAATCTCCTTGATACAAATCAGCAATGCCGTCTGTTTCTTTACTGCTTTGTTCGGGTACATCTAAGATTTCAGCCTTCTCTATGGTTTCAGCATAGCTGTCCTCAGACTGAGCTCTCATTCCGCCCACATCATTTTTCAATTGTTCAATTGTCTTCTCAAGCATAGCAACATTTTCTTGGTAAAGAGACTTCTCAGCATTCAAATGTGACATCTGCTCCTTCATAGATGTCAACTCCTCCAATTCTCCTTTGATGCTATCTAGTTCAGTGGTCTTTCTGGCCAATTCCACTTCAAGAGATGACACAGCAGTAGATGAAATTACTACCTGCTCGGACAAGGTTTTCAGCTGGATTTCAACGTCACTTTTCCCTTCTTGTTCCTGCTTTATTAGTGTTTGCGCTTCTTCATATTGTCTCGTTACATCCGTCACTTTCCGCTCCTCTTCGTCAGCATTTTGTTTCAAAGAATTAATGATCTCTTCCATGGTAGCTACGTTTTTCTGGTGTGATGTATTTTCCATCTGCAAGGAATTGATTTCTTCTTTAAGTGATGTCACGTGTGCTTCCAATGAGCTTCTGCTAGCCTTGTCATTTTCTGTAGAATCGGTCATCGTTCCAATGGAGTTATCAAACTGAAAATGGGAATGTTCTGCCAATTCATCTTCAAGAGGACAAACTTGATCTTCAGCCGACTGCTCTTCTGCATCTACTTTTGTGTCAATTGCTTCGTCTATCACAACATTTTGCTCTTTAACTTGTTGCGCTGTCTTTTCTAATTCCGACTGCAACTCTTGCATTTGCTCAACGAAGCTCTTATTTTCATTCCCTAAGTCTGTGCAGTCCTTTGTTTGTTCTTCAGACCTTGTTTCTAGTAAATATATCTTTTGTTGTGCTTCTTGTAAGTCAGCGTGAGCCTGGGCTAATTGAGATTCAAGGAGGACAATATTAGCTTCCAATTGCTTCTTTTCCTTGATTAATGTTCCAGTTTCTGGCTCGGTAAGCTTGGATGATGCATTCGATTCCTCAGGCGTTTGAATCGTAGCAGCATCATCTGCAGATTGTTGTCCTGTCGAAATCAAAACGCAATCTGAGCTACTACCGTAAAACAGACCCTTATTCGTTCGCAACAACCACCGTTAAGTAGATGATAGTTAACACCAAACAAACATTGACACTATCTGCAAGTCAAATTGACAGCCTGTTTCTAAAAGCTGATGGTTAAATTATTTGACATTTGATGCAACTCGCAAAGCTGACCATTGGACATTATGAAAACTGTTTTCAGTGCATAGCCAATGAAGATCCATGTTCCTACTTAAACATGTACAATGAGAAAGACTGTTACGCTGAATCACTGACCAGTCGCCATGTTGGCCATTGCTCTACGCAGGCATTCCACTTCATCTTCAGTTTGCAGTAGCTCCCCTTCCAAACAGGAGATTGCTTCGTCCTTTTCCTTCAGAAGGGTGTTCTGGCTGGCAATTGTGGATAAGCACTCGTCGAGTTGTGACTGCCACTTCAAAACTAAACAGAATAAACAGTTCAATGCAATTATTATCTATCAAGTATCAACTGGCAGAAGCCTTACTTACTAACATCATAACCAATTGACTTTCAATTGCTACAATGGCTTTTGTAATTTACCCTATCTAAATAATATGCCCCAAAATCAAAATTGCTTAACATGGCATTTTCTCTTAGCAGACAGGGGAGACATGAACCACACGAAATTGCAGCAACTGTGTTCAATCACTCAACTTGCCAACAGTCCACCAATAGCACGAATACCGAACAAACTGCAGCTACAATATCATTGGAGAAAACTGTAGTTGACAAACCACTTAGAAAACTAATTGCTTACCGCTTTCATCATTCTTGCCTTTGTCGTCAACAACAGCAACAACAGCATTGACAGTATCAGCAACGGTGGCCTGAACTGCATCTTTTGACATGGCTTCTATACGATCATTCAGTTGTATGTTTTCTTCAGTGAGACTGTCAACAGTATCTGACAAGAGAAAGCAGTCAAAATAAGTCATAGGAACAGAACAAATAAGTCAAGGGATACTTCAAATTGAATTTAGCGTCATCATGTAAGAATGCTTTGTCCTCATCTATTGTCTTTTGATTTCTATTGTTTTATCTTTCATTTGGCAATACGATAATCGCATAATCCGTCTCAAACAATTATACCAACTGTGACTGTAGCACTGACCAAATTCCTAAACAACGTGACAATTTATGGTTTTAACAGAAAGCGGTTCTACAAAAGTTCAATATTTCATTAGAGCACCTTGCAACTCTTTGTTCGCGACTTTCTGGACTTGCAGCTCATCGATTATACTTGACTTGAAGTCTGGGCCCTGTCAAATAGATTAGAATGTTAGAGCATAATGAAAATAAAATGCAATGGGTTCAAAAGATGAACAACAGTAGGTCTACAATCGTGAAACCTTATGTGCAAAGTTCTAACGTAATCTGATAGTCCCAATACATCGATTAGCCAATCAATTGTTCTCTTAAAACCACAGTTTCGTCAAACGACAAAAGATTTGCATATCCTGTGGTTCTTGGGAAGATATTGGAGATTAAACGTAACAATGTGTTCTGTTTATTCTCTAATTCCAAAGATCTATCATATGCCGGCTGCGCACACACACAAACAAGTCGCATCCCATTGTTAACCCAAAATTTGAGACTTTTAAAATGCAGCCCTTTTACACTAGAAGACGTTAACTGTTCAACCAAAGATACTTGCAGGAATGATATGTGCAGAAAGAAGCCGGAACACAGGATTTTCGCACCAGTTATAAATCAAATGTAGGACTCAATATTTCAACATCCATCCAGCTTTAGTTCAAAGTTATCTGGAATTCAACTTAATTCAAAGCATACCGTGATCTCACTCTCAATCTGTCAATGTGGCTGCCTTATAATAGCACAGGCAAACCGTATTAAAATCAAAGTTTGTCAAATGAAAAATGTAGGCAGTCAGTTATCAATGTAATATCGATGATGTTAAATATATCAGGTAAAAATAGTCACTCGAGGTTAAAAGATGCAGTCTAAATTGATCACTAGAAATGCTTGACATTATTAATCACGAAGATGACGTACAAATGTTGCAATCTTTTCATCGCTCACGGAACTAGATGCACTCTTTCGAAATCTGTTGGATGAGAAACACATTAAGCTCTCAGATGGGAGTCATACTGTCTACAACTTGTAGAGGAAATTCCACATCAGTAGCACAACCTAGCATAATTTGAATATTTGTTAAAGCTCATGAAACTGGAATTCAAACACTTGACTTTCAAACAACCCTTCTTGAGCAGCTATTTATCACAATATAATTATATTGAAATTATATACAAATGGATGGGAGAAATTTACGTTCCCTGCTATCTAGTCAAGAGCCAATACAAAAACAGTGACGATAGAACACAAGCGTTGCAAAACCAGAATTGAAATTATTGTTTGTTCGAATCAAAGAGCTACTGGGCAAGGCAGGATGCTCATCAAAGTAAAACTTTGGAAATCTTTATATTACATAAGCTAGGCTATTAATTAATTGACGTCAGATTTGTTGGAAATCGAGATTGCTCAAATTATAGAAAAAGTGGCATGCCGTGAGAGTCAAACTCACAACGTTTGGATTGCCGGTCCACTGCTTTGCCGTTGAGCTAGACGCACCCTCGTTAATCTGCATGAACATTTTCCCTTATAAATCTGCCGCCTAATGAGCCTCATTACGTCATCATGTACCGGCCATTTGGTACACGACCGCCTTTCATTTTATGAACCACTATGAGTTGCTTTGTAGAGTGTCTAGTGTAAACACACCCTCTCCAACAAGATTAACCACAGTTACAAAAAACAACCAGGTCAAGAGATTTGAAAATTTCTTGCGGCAGCTAACCTCTTAGTATACAACTCATCAGACACTGAGTGATCGCTTTCTCTTTTCATTGAGCCTGGTACCCGTATTTCTTCCTCTTCCATCAACATATCTAGGAAATCTGAAAAGCAAGAGAAAATTCCCCAGACATCAAAATACGAAGAAACCGTTGGAAACAAAAGGTTCTTTTTAATGTAGCAGTTTTGAATATTCAATTGTGGTGTATTTTGGCTTTGCAAACTGCAATCACCTCCAGAATCTCAAAATATTACTTTGTCTCACTTTGTTGGGTACGAAAGTGAAGTAACTTTCTATAACACCACTGACAACATGTCAAATGGCAAAAAATTCACAAATCTGCAAATGTTGTGCCATATAGCCATTAAACAGCCATCTTAATTAGGTAAAATGCCTTCTAAAGGTATCGTTGACTCTTAAGACCACCCTGGCTGAATTGCTTCTAGATGGCGAACAATTACCCCCTTTATCAGAGTCTCAGACAGTTTAACCCTTACTTTCGCTGCTGCTGCTGATAGGTCTAAATGAGGTATCTTCAGTTGATCTCCCATTTCGGCTTTGTAAACC
This sequence comes from Calvadosia cruxmelitensis, assembly GCA_900245855.1. Classification (NCBI taxonomy): domain Eukaryota; kingdom Metazoa; phylum Cnidaria; class Staurozoa; order Stauromedusae; family Kishinouyeidae; genus Calvadosia; species Calvadosia cruxmelitensis. The sequence continues at coordinate 8,772 of OFHS01005358.1, forward strand.
TTTTACAACGTTTGGAATGGAAAAGTTTGACATGCCAGGGCACCATGTCTCTCTGCGCAGTTTTTTATCGATCTGGAAGAGGAAATATAAAAACTCTGACAAAATTACAATTTCTGATCCAAAACTTTTTTGGATAACGGAGTGATTGGATATGCTGTTTACTTACAATCTGCCTGGATGGCACAGCTGTCACTATCAGATTGGTGAGGTTCTCTATCTTCTTCTGCTGCTCCGTCTAAAAGAAAAATCAAGTTCCAATAAATTGAAGAAAAACAATATGACAGATAAAGAAGAGATAGCACCCTCTTTCTGTTGCACCGATTAATATTTTTTCTAGGATTAAAGCATTTTCCAATACAACTCTTGATTACAAGACAATCGACCTGTTTTGTAAACAGTACTGGTACCACACAACGTATTTCTTGATTGAATAATGGAAACATGCTATATATCAAAATTGCCAAAAAGACGTAACAAAAATAAATCCTCAAGGTGAAATACAAGTAAAAGGATGGAATAGCTGAAACATTGATAATTAACTAATTGGTTGAGCAGGATAACTGATTGATCTCTAAACATCTGCATTGATCACTTATCACATGAAAGGAATAAGCAGCCATTGCATGATGGATGACGCTCTTTGCTGGCAACCGACGGTTCTGTGCCACATGGCCTACTTGAACAGTTACATGCTCCATCAAGATTTTACCTGTAGTGATTTTAGCCTTGTAAACAACGGTAACATTTTAAATTTAATTGTAGTAAAGTGTTCAGTGAAGAGAGGAACGGGTTGGTCATGTAACAGCACATATTAAATGATGATGAAAAAGACTGATCACAATCGCATAAAGATGTCATTTTACCTGTTTCAATTGCGCTTCTTGAAATAGCATTTTCATCTAGAAGGAAATCATTGAACTGGTGATCAGTATTGAAAATAAACAAAGGTCTTGCTGTGGAATCATTTAATGACACATACCTTTTCTTTTTCCAGTTCCATATCTCGAATAGAGCTGACCTTCTCGTGTTGCTGACAGAGAAAATAGAATGAATCAGTTAACAGTACTTAGTCCTACCTAACACCCGCTGTTCTGAAGGACAATTGTTCCATTGTTAGTTCACTGCGCGTTGTACTGTCTCTTATTGTTCTGCATGTTGGTGATTGGTAAGAGAAATCATCTGTGAATTGTAGCGTGTGTAATGTAACATGTTGACTAGACAGGGCGTTTTTGGTTGTCTAGGCTTGAGTTGATCTTGTCAATGTGACGTGACTGTCGAGAATAGGTTGAATTTTGCAAATGAAATTATTGCTTATCATTTCTTCAATGAAAATGAGTCTAGTCGTCTCTGGAACACTCGTGTTGAAACAATTGTCAGCATGATCGAGCAGGATCATGACAGAAACTACTCATGTTCATAACCTGACAATGTTAGCATCTGTAGCATCGCATTGTCCTCTGTGTAGCCTAACTCAAACTTCTGGCACTGACATTTTTTTGCTATATTATACTTTAACTAAGGTGGCCCTTGGACGGCCATATGACACAAAGCTTGCAGTTTTGTGAAGGATTTTACAACTTGACATGTCACCAGAGCTGTTACAAAAGAAGCTACTTTTTCATTCAAAAGTTACCGAGCAAAGAGAGACAAAATGATGTTGTGGCATTCTGGAGGAGATTGCAGTTTGCACAACCTAACTACTCCACATTTGAATAGCCAAACATTAGAAGGGGACCTATGCGCAAGGGAACAAAGTACTTGAAGCAGAACAAGCACAAAAGGGATCTAAAAATATCATAGCCTCACCATGGCAACCTGCTGCTTCAGCTCTTTGATCTGCCGCTTGTAGGTAATTAACTTGGCATTCTCGCCATCAAAGACCTACGGAATAAGAATGAAGGGACAATGATTTTATTCATAGATACAAGACTTAAACACCCTGACACATGTTAAAGGACTGTAATTTTGTAAGTGATTTTAAACAGTTATGGTTTAAGCGTTGCATAGTTTCAAATATAATTTAGTAATTGAGACAGGGTCTTTTTCAACACAGTTTATAGTAATACTGTAAGGTAATTTGTAGGATGTTTTTATTTATCATTGACTATTGTTGTATGGTACTGTATGAAGAGGGCCCCAAGGGAAAAAAATCTTGCTGTTTATTGGGCATACCCTCAAACATGAAGATGTTGATGATGATCAATATACAGTAGGAGGTCAATTGACAAGCAACAAAAGAAATGACTACTGTGATGTTTATCAGGAACATGAATCTTACCTCATTGACATGTGCGTGATTCTTGACGCATTTGGCGCGGGTGGCAAACTGATGAAGAACACAAATCAAGATCAACAACTAACTAAGGCACAGCGACTGCCAAGTCGACACTAATTGTTCTGGCTTGCAACAATGGTCTTACCTTCAAGGTACTGCCAGTCTCGTCAAATGAGGCAAATGACACTGTGCAAATGACTGATGTCTTGGCATTGCCACCAAGCGAGTTCTGGAGTATTCGTGTCAGCTTGGAGTCACGATATGGCACAAATGCACTGAAGAACAAAAATGTTTCATGGCAATGAATGAAGGAGGTCACAGTTTATGCTGCAAAAAGCAATTTCCTTGTCACTAAAACCACCATGGACTTATGGCTGTCAACAAAGCCAGACCATAGGGCAATTTACAGGCCTAAATCTTCCAATTGAATTCTATACTGTGCTACTCTGAGAGTGCAAACACACGGAAAGTCGTCATGATCTAACGTGTCTTATGATACCAGTTGTATTTTATCAATATGCAAAAAATCCCTAAGCCCTCCTCCATGTAGGGCATCGCATTTCCGGGAATTTGACGTCCCGGTTTCCCGAAATGAGAAACCGGGACTCGAACGGGTCCCGCCTTTTGTTTCGGTGTTTTGAGCTTCAACCAAAGTGCTAATGTGCATGCTAAATTTTCAGTCCATTTTATGTTAGCAACTGTAATCCAAAGTAGGAAGAAAACAAAGAAATAATCAAGCCTTCAGTTCTTTCGAAGCAGGGTAAGCAACTTTGCATGCCAAGTCGACATTTGAGCAGCCGTGTGAATCGCAAATAATGTTATCACAACACTGCCAGACTCTGAGAAAGTGGTCAATCTTGGTAAACTAAAGCCCGGGGCAAACGACGCAACATTTGCACGCAACATCGTCCAACAATTGTTGGGCGCGAAATTT
>OFHS01005359.1:0-11977 GCA_900245855.1 Calvadosia cruxmelitensis
ATATCGTCCGTCAGTGTGCCTGTTGTTTGTCACCCGCTGCGACGTTGATGTTTCCGTGTAACGTGTAATTTATGTGTTGTTCCGGCGTTGTTGTGAAATATATTCAGTGATCGCATAGTCGTTGAGCGAGGCGGTCGCTCGCCGTGTTCTTGATGTCTCTCTCCCTTCTGTCCCCCCATTGATGATGTTACACACACCAGAGGACGTCATGAAGAGATCATCAACCTATATGGACCATGCACATTCCCAATGAATGACGGGATACACTTATTTTTAGGCACGTGGTTTTGAGCTGAAATCTACAACTTTGACAGCCAAGAACAATCCATGAAACTGACAATCATTGGAAAAAGTACGTCTGATTGCGCTGCAAACAAAGCAATTTTCTGACGTCTTCACCTTTGGCAGAGGGCAACTCACTTATATACCGAAATGCATTGGGACTGCGCATGGCGGATTGCCTTAGTCCGCACGCATAAAGCATACGACAAGAAGACTTGCGATAGCAGGTATACTTTTCATAATAATTTTCGTTTTTGCAATAATGAGAAGAGAACTGAGTGCAAGGATAGCGTCAATTTGACAGACTATTCAAAATACTACAATGATCTTTACAAAGCTATATATCTTGCGATTTTAATTCAGAAGCACTACAGAAGGAATATTTTAGGGAAAAGGGTATAACAAATATTGTATTTAATCATTTTCGGCCTACTATTTATTATTTGAAATAAGCAAACGTTAAAAAGAATTTGACTTTCAAGTTAAATTTTGTACAAAAGAGAATCTTCTGCAAAACTCAAGAGACGCAGTGGCTCAAAGATATCGTCAAGCTGCTAAATCAGGGAATGCTCAACCGTTGACGCTATCAATTTTGAAGTAACCTCTATTCCATGCCAGCCTTGAATTCACTGAATGTCGATATACAGTGGAATCTGCCTAATTCGAAGACCTGTAATTCGAATATTCACCTATTTCGAACTACGATCTCAGTCCCTTTATCTCGCGCATTTGTCTTCAGTCTATTGTAGTCATATTATTCATAATTCGAAGTTCGTATAATTCGAAGGATTTTTACGGTCCCTTGACACTTCGAATTAAGCGGATTCCACTGTATTGAGCCTACGCAATAATGTTATGACCAATAGTGTTATGTGTCTTAAATATAGATGTTCTTCCTGCTACAGATCCTACGCATTGTTGTTTAATGACTTGCGCAGATTTCTTTGGGGATATAACATGGCCCAGTGGGGCAGTGATATACTGCAAGTGTATTCCCCAATACACTTACAATATACAAATGGTTTTAGGACGTGTGTTTGAGCTGAAATCGACAACATTTACAGCCAAGAATAATGATTGAAATTGACTATCGTTGAAAAGAATACGGTTGATTTACTTGCAGACAATGCATTTCCCTGGCGTCTTCGCCTGTTTACAGAGGTCAACTGACTTATGTACCGATATGCAGTGGGACTGCGCATGGAGGTTTAAGCGACACGGCGGAGACATAAACTACAGAAGCGGCACGTGCAAGCCATAAAGGCCGTCTACGTCTTGCCCAAGGTTGTCATGCCTTGGATAGTCTGTCGTCGTCCATTTCGACGTACGACAAACTGACAAGTGTAGACCTGACTGCTGTTTATCTTGACGCTCAACTTCCGTCATATAAAGCGCGCCGGAATTAAAAATTGTCCCCGCGTTTTCGGTTAATCTGCGGAAAATGTTCTTCAAACGGATGCGACATAAATCACGAAAGAAAGTTGATGGCAGCGCATGACATAACAGTAGTCACCATAGTTACAGTATTAGGGCCTGATTACATGAGGCGGGCCAGCCCGCTTGGCCCCGGGACGGGCTAATTTTGTCGATTGTTTATATGGTGATTTCCTGTCCGGGCTGGCCCTGCTTCAGCCCGGCAANATGAGGTGGGATCCCACCTTTCCGCGCTGGCCCGACAATCATATAAACGCACCGCAAAGAAACAATGCGAAACAATAGCAGGCAACGATCTCACTCAAAGGTGTCAGCCCGTCCAGCCGGGCTGGCCCGACTCATGTAAACAGGCCCTTAGCAATATATTCCAATGGCCTCTCCTTATTCTTAGACTCAATTTCATGCACCGCTACTTAGTTCCCAATCCCTCTCTATTGTAATTATTTCCACTTGTCAATCATAACCACTATGTATGCAGTCAGTCCCTGCAGATAACGTTACTCCTATTATCGTTATTCCTTATTATAATTTATTTTTATTATTCGAAATATAAACAGCAAGTTGCATCACGTTTCATCATTGTTTCGTTTTTGCTCCTTGTCTGCCTTCTCCGCAGCGATACCGAGTTATACCAATCGTTACAACATACAATAAAATATAGCGTGGATCGCGTTTTCTTCGAGGTGCTGAAAAGCGTTATGCAACCATCGAATTGAAACCATTAGCTATTCTGTGGGAAACGCGCACAAGCCGTCTGAAATTTCTGAGTTGATTATGGCCGTCACAGGTGTCTCCGGTAGTGCGTTCCACTAAGGAATAACTCTGGTCACTGAAGTTGATGCTGAATAGAAGTCTATGTCTGTAATGCGACGTGTATATACCATTACAGACGGAGAAAATATCCGATATTATTCTAGGTGGCTTTAAAATTCTAGAATTTGTAGTGATGGGAAGGGTTTTAGAAAACCCTTCTACACAGCAGCGAAGGAAGTTTGGTTTCATAAATTTATTGTTGTTGTAAATGTCCCTTTAATTAACGAGGGTAGAATAATAAGCCAATAGACCATTTTAAAAAGCTACCATTTTGGAAAAAGCAAGTGCATTATGGGATAAGTTGATGTCTGGATACGGAGAAAGTTGTCCCCTTCGAGGCCCTCGAGAATTAATATCACAGAAAACATAACGACTACATGCAGGTGTCAGCTGGGACGGAGGTCGAACCGGCTGTATATAATGCTCGAGCTTTCTTTTGCAACGCCTCTAACGTATTACAATAAAACGACGTGAGGCACAAGAAGAGTGTGCTACAGTATTCAATATGAGGACCAGGATATGCTTGCTAGGAGCAATGGAGCATTTGCATTTCCTCCGTGTGATAGCGTTGCATGTGGCGTATTCGGTTAAAGGAAATATTGAAAGAAATCTCAAGTAAAATGCCTGTTAACATCTATTGCGTGATGTAATCTATTTGAAATGGTTGATTCTCTCAGAAATCTACGATGGGAAACGTGGGGAAAGTCCTTGATAACATTTTTGTATACATCTAATTGCTATGTGGTCCAAAATTGCCTGTCTTATAGCATATAAGGGAGTTCCATCCGTGGTAAGCAATGACAATTGAAATCATTGTTAATATTTGTCGAGAGGTTTGCACTTGAATCTCTAGCAATGCTTCAAGTTTCATTCTCTTTATTTTGTAAATAAAATTATGTCAATGAAATATAAAGTTAATAAACGCTTTAAAATCACATCTGCAATAGTATCTTGACATTTACTAGTGTGTTTTTATTTTCATCATTTTTCGTTATGGGTCCCATTCATGACGGCAGAATTTGCTTTTGAGAATATCTTCTGCTGGAATTCCCCGCCTNGAAAGAGAATGAACAATGTTATGTTTTTGAAGCTTAAACAAAGCATAAATAAGGGCAAAAGCAATTTATTATGAATATCTTCCTTAAAACATTTAAAGATTTTTTGAGATTCTGATACACGTTGGTTGATTGGTTGGTTTGTTGGTCGGTTGGTCGGTTGGTCGGTCGGTTAGTTGTTGGTTGGTTGGTTGGTCGGTCGGTCGGTTGGTCGATTNAGTGATACTTGTCCAAACAGGAAAAGGATAATCTTTTCTGCATGTGTAAACAACGTGCTTGTGATGGTTTGATCCCTTGTTCCGAAATTTTTGATTACTAATCCTGTAGTCCATTCGCGTGAAAAAACAATTCATGAGTTTCGCAGTTGAATTGAATGCTGCAGTGCAATGTGACACCACAGCCTAACACATCTTGTTTTTCTGAATCTGAAGCAGAAATAGGGTGAAGTTGTGAACCTTCAGTTGTGGTTACAGAGTTGCCTCTCTCATCTGAACGCATTTATGAGTTCCTTTCAAAGGCTAATCCTAACAGCACGTGTGAGAAGTCACAGGTTCACGGCTTTGTGTAAATTTCTTAGAACAATGGAAATGCAAAGTACGCAACGCTTTGTTTATGAATCATTAATTTTGAATGGAAATTCAAGTCCTGCTTTCTCCGTCGCGTTCAAGGATTGCTTCCAGGAACTTCAGCTTCTCAAAGACAGAGCCATTGCAAAGGAACGTTTGAGCTTGGAACACAGCTACTGTATATGTACTAAAGAGTGCATAATGGCATATATTATTATGCATTAAGAGTGTATATCAAAATTCGTAAGTTCCCCGTATCCCCGTGATTCCCCTTTAACCCCGTATGGAATTCCCCGGGGAACCCGTATCCCCGTGAAAGAAAAAAATCCCCGTAATCCCCGTGAAATTTTCCTCGTGACAACTCTAGTCTCTTCCTAAGTGGGCGACGTGAACTGCCTTTAGGACTACTGCACGTAGTGCCTGCGGTATGAACAACCTTTGGGCTTGGAAGAGGATCAGATCGTCCACCATTGATAAATTTTGCCGTGCGGACTTGAATGGTGTCATATCTGGGTCCTGCCAGATCGTCGAACTTCCTGCCATTTGGATAGCTTTTTTCAGCTTGCAGTAGATTGGGTCCGTTTGTCCGATTACCCTTACCTTCTCTAAAGTGAGATCTGGGATGCCTTGCCCGGATGCGATGCAGGGGAGAGTGCAGATTGACAGCTTTGCAAAGTTTTCGATTTCTAGTTCCCCATCAAGGTCCTCAGGGGTGGGGGTATCGACCGGGTAGCGGGAGAAACAGTCAACCACTGTATGCTTGAGTCCTGGGCGCCAGGAGGTTGTGAAGGAGTAACATGCCAGTTTCTCTTTCAAGCGAATGATGCGCGGCGTCTCAATCGTATCCAGGGTTTTATAATTGAGGATTGCTTCCAGTGGCCGGTGGTCCACGAGAAGCTCAAATCTCGCCCCTTGTAGGAACATCTTACACTTCTTGATGGCCCAGACAGCCGCCAATAGCTCGATCTCTGTAGCGGAGTATCTTGCTTCTGTATCAGTCACGAATCGCGAGCCACATTGAAGTAAACGCCAGGATTGCGACTCGTCTTCCTGCCATAGAGCAAATCCAAGCCCTTTGGATTGGGCTGCATCGGTTTCCAACCGCAGCCATGCACCATGCTTGAATTGTGCCAATTTCCGTGGCTGAAGTAAGGCCTGGATGACCGTATCAAAAGCCTGCTGTTGATGTCCTTCCCATAGAAACGAGGCCTAACTAGATAGCAGTGCACGCAGGGGTTGCATGAGTTCGGCGATGTCTGCCGTGAAGGCTTCGAATTGTTGGACCAGGCCACAGAAAGAACGTACGTCTGTTTTAGATGCTGGGATCGGGAACTTGCGAAGCGCATTGGTCAGATCGGGGCTGACGGAGTATCCTGTTTCATCGATGACGAAACCACATCATTGTAAAGTTGGCTGAACGTAAACAAACTTCTTCCTTCCTAGAGTAATGCCAGCCTTTCTGCAGCACTCCAGTATCCTTCGCACTCTTGCTTCGTGGGCTGTGGCATCGTCATCAAAAATAATGTAGTCCTCGACCACTTTCAGTACATTGTCGATGCCTGCGATGGCCTCGTCGATCGTCGGTTGTGCTCGTCTCCCGCACTAGAGAGTCCCATGGCATTACGCAAAAATCGTTTTGATCCCCAAGGTGTGATGAACGTGGTGAGGGGCCTTGATTCTTCTGCCAAGGGGACTTGCCAATAGCCGTGGCGGGCGTCAAGCGTCGTGAAGTATTTCATCCCTGGGGGGATCTTTGCCACCTCCTCTCTTGGCACCTTGGTGCTGTACCCTGGCCGCTTTACATATGGGTTGAGGGAAGTGAAATCAACTGTTATCCGGGGCTCATCGGATCCCTTCTTTGGGACGACAACCATTGGGTGTTGCCAGTCAGGAGTTTCTCCCAGGGGGACGTTTTCGATGATGCCTTTCGATGTCAGCTCATCCAACTTTGCCTTCACTGTACTTTCCCAGTGTAGTGGGACCGAGTAGGCTTTGTAGCGACGCACTGGCACTGCATCTGGGGTGAGGTTAATCACCATGGGTGGGCCTTCCATCGGTCTGAGTGGTGCAACGTCATCATTGGGGAAAACGTCACTGAACTGCTCCATCATTTCTTCTGCGAGAGCTGTTATGGCAGCAGGCTTGCATTTCCCTTCTTGGACGAGGCCAGACTCCGGTGTTAATAGTGATAGTCCGTTAACTGACCTTGGCAACGGGATGTTCAGCCAATCAACCGGTAGAAAGCCTAGTGCAATACACCCTTCTTTGCTCAATAGGGGATCGTTGCAGCCAGGTATGATATGCACTTCGGCAGTGTAATTATATGGTCCTCGCGTGAGGGTCATCTTTGCTTTACCATGACTCAACAAAGTGACTCCATTTGCGCCCACCAAGACATCTGTGTCTTCGGTAAGCACGATCTTGGAGGACCCCGCTAATGACGCTAGTGCTTCGCCACTCATTGCGTTGCAAAATGCACCTGGGTCTGGCAGCCACAAAAATGAGCTACTTCTTCTGCATAAGTGGGAAGTGTTAATGGCGACCTTCTCTTTTCCTATGTGGCCAACGTTTGCCACAACAATTGCACTTTTCACCAAGATACAATTGGCTTGCTTTGCCTGAGCTGTGGCCTCCTTGTTGCAATGAGATCTGTAATGCCCTTGGTTGCCACAGTAAAAACATTCTACGTCCTTGGCAGGGCAGTTGACTGCTCCTGTTAGATGACTCCCTCCACAATTGGAGCATACATCGCGGGCAGTTTCTGGTGCACCTTTGTCGGTAGAGACGTTGGATCTGTTTAGTCTATTCTTCCGATATGAAGACTTTTGTCCACGGTGTGGTTTGACCAGGTTTACTTCTGAACTTTCAGTGGTAGCCTTGGAGAGCCGGTCTTGGTCACCCTTACTTGCCTCAAGTGTACGACAAATGTCAATAGCCCGATGAAGTGTGAGGTTGGTAAATTTCTCTTCCAACAGCTTTTGTTGCGTTGTGCTGTCTCTGATGCCACAAACCAGACGGTCACGTAACCGCTCATTTTTATTTCCAAGGCGTGGCCACATAGTTGATTGCAATTCGTACATTTTGAACAATCGTTGTACGCACAAGAATCATCAATTGTGCGCAGTGCTGCCATGTAGCTGTCCACTGACTCACCACTTTGTTGGGATCGACGATGGAATTCTTGACGATCAAGCAGAGGGTTGCGGTTACGGTGAATGTAGTTGTTAATATGGTCCAAGATGGCATTGACCCCATCACTGGCCTCATTGACGTCAAGCATGCCATTGTCCCACAGGCGGACCCAATCAGCTTGGAGCGATGAATTTGCTGTCTCCCTCGCAGAGAACAATCCTCTTCAAGACGTGTTAAATCTGCATACCCTTCAAAGCTCTTCCGCCACGAGCGATAGGACGCCAGGGTAGTGTCTTCAGGTGAAGATGTTAGCGGAGGGATGTCCATCTTTTTGGCTGCCTTTCTGCTTGCTTTAGAAGTCGTACGCGGCTCTGAATCGGCGTGATCTTCACTTCTGTCCACAGCATTCTCTTCCTGGGGATTTGTTTGTACCGGTCTGGACTTCATCAAGTGTTGTAGTTCCATTTGTTGCTGCTGCATGGCTGCAGCCACTTGTTGTTGATGCTGTAGAGAGGCCTCTTGTTGGAGCATCAATTGCTGCTGGAGCTGTTGCTGTTGCTGTTGTTGGTTTGTCATCATAGCCATCATCATTTGCACTAGTTGGTCCAAGCCATGTGGGTTACCTTGGTTACCTTGGTCCTGCATCCCGCTGGGGGCAGTTCCTAAGATAATGGGGATTCCCTGAGTCCCATCATCACGAGAGCGAGGATTAGCCTCTCTTGCGCGTGCCACGTGAGCTCTCGTTGCTGGCGGCGAAGAATCTGGTTCAGCCATGTTGGATTACGAAGACTGAAATAAAAATGCTGTGATGCGTGGCTTCTCTCGAGGTCACGCTCGAGGGAAACGTAAAATATAACAAAATACGCTGATGAAACAGCTTCTGTCCGTGCAAGGGTTGCGTTCTCCTGAAGGTTCGTAAAGTATATCGAATTCACTGCGCCATGTTACGGAGACAAGAACGACAACGTGCTTCGAACAGAGTGTTGCTAAAACAGGATTATCTCGGTAACCGAATACAGTGTAACAAGGGTTGCAACGCGAGGCCGTTGCTTGGTAACCATTACATCACAGTGTTGACGTCAGACCATATTGAAAACATTTCCAAGCTTATATGTCGGTTCCGTTGCATATCATCATCGAACCAAACAGCACTATGGTAAACAATATAAGTTACATTTACATTCGGTTAACTAATATTCCTCCACTGACATAGCTAAAGTAAAGCATGATCTACCAATTAAATTTCACATTAGATTATAATTCTACAATTACCTTCAGCAACAATGTCCTTGCCAGCACAACAAGCCCAAAGAGTCTGCCAAAATAAACATCTTTTTCCTCCTATCAAACAAACCGGACAATTCAATTGAAACGCATGCATCGTAAGTATATACTCCGGCTAAAACATTACATTTCAATTCCACTGATCTGGAATCATCTGTCTGTTAGTGTACGAGTACCAGCCGAGAGCGAGAGTTGAGTGGATGTCGTTATTGAACAAACACCGAGGAAGGAATGACTTGCAACAGGTTTACAACAGAGATGATTACTAGTTGACGGACAAATATACAAGATTGTTTACGGAAGGACTATCAGAGAAATACTGCGCTACAATATACGGATTACACGGGACGACTTAACTAGACACGTAATCTAACATAGACGATATTCCTACAATTAGTACGTCAATTCCAGTACTTTTCCAGTACTTTGGAGTTCAAAATGATCGCACTCACCAGTAAAATATGAGACAGTCAGTTATAATACCAAATTCTTATACATGAATATATAGTAGCCACATGCTCAGGAAATAGGAAAACTTTGGGTATAAAACATCATTTAGAGCAAATGCTCTGTGGATCCAGTGATGATATGGAGGGAGGACGCGGGGTAACGCCGTCCGCCCACTGCTTACGTCCCGGATCCCCCTACCAAGGGCCATTCAGGGAGAGATGCCCCCTACATATTCCCCATTTTATATCCGTCCCCCCACTTCTGTGATTTACAAAACATCACTGTGTGGATCCAAAATTGAAGTCATCGCCATTTGGCAGTTGGTGAGATTTTGACAAAGGTAATTGATTGGTGGGACTTATCAAATTGTAAAGTAGCTGATCACAAGGTGGAAAAGCTGTGGAAACAGTCCATTTGGCAACCAAGCAGCAGTCACACTGATAAACAGTGGAATAACTAAAATCACAATTGATGTTTTGGAAATCAAAAGTAGCATTGCTGTTTTGCATACAATGATGCATCAATGTGTATAATATACTGAATGTATAAAATCAATTGCAAATTGTGAAATATGTGTCTGTGTACCTAGCAGGCCCCTGCAAGGGTGATGGCCTATTGGCTTTGAAGTTGCTTACTAATTCCATAGTAATGAGGTTGGTTGGAGTTTACCAGAGGTCGCCATAACAACCACGTGGCGCTTTAACCATAGCAATCTTGGTTAAATGTTGTTGATGATGCTTAACTTTGCCTAAATACTATCTAGCCAGCATTCGAGATGTCCTACTAAGCTAAATGACTCAAGACAATAGGCGAGTTTGCATTGAAAGAGTTTACATAGAGATAATGAAAGATTTTGTGGAACTTTGGAGAGTGTGATATTTCAGCAATTAGAAATGAAATGCCATTCACTGACTTGATAATGACTGATCTATAGGCCTAGTGCAAACAAGAGCGACAGAAACAAAGAAGAGTCTCATCGTTTTAAAATAAAGACATCAAAAATTAATTTTGGTAAAACAAAACTACAGTGCAACCCCGCTAATACCACCTCGGTATAATATCACAACTCGCTTAATATCACTTCATTTTGAGAACTAATCTCTGCTAAAATCAACTATTTTAACCCGCTTAACATCACGACCTGCTTATTATCACGATTTCTGACTGGCAAACCATAGTGATATTAACGAGGATTGACTGTACCCTTGATCAATTTGGTTGACTACTATTGAATCATAATGACACCCGCAGTAATTTTATAGCAATTTTAAGAGCTACCATTATGGGAAAAAACAGTGCATTGTGGGGCAAGTTGAATGCCTGAAGCAGCAAAGAGACTGGATTTCTGATCCATAATATTAACGAGAACCATATGTTTATGGAGAGTAGTGCAGCTTGAAGAAATCTGCATCAGTAAGTATCAGATCCTGCTTTCTTCGTATTCCGAAATCAGAGACATCAACCTTCCCCATAATGCACTTGCTATTTCCAAAATGGTAGCTTGTGGAAATGGTCTACTGTATCTCTGTCCTTATCTCTGATCGGCGCTGAGCTGATCAAGAGAGATGCAAGCAAATTATATCCCATAACATGGCAATTCTGTACCTGGCCTTTGAGACTTTTCGTCGTCTTCAATTGGTCTTCAACTCCTTCTCTAACGGCATCGACGTTGATCGAGCTAAGACTCTGCAACACCTTTGAAAATTAAAACATTGTTGTGTAATCCCATGTATAAATACGCAATTATTAATGATAGAGGCAATTTAGAATTAAATACAATTCCTTTTAGTAATACTGCCCATCATGTTGGAAACTGAGATTGGGAAAAGCACAGAAAAAGTGGTGCGACGTGGGAGTCGAACCCACGACCTTTGGATTGCCGGTCCACTGCTCAGCCGTTGAGCTAGACCCACCCTCGTTAATCTGCACGAACAATCTCCCTTATATATCTGCTGCCGAGTGAGCCTTGTTACGTCGTCGTCTACCGGCCATTTGGTACATGATCGCCTTTCCTTTTACGAAACACTATGAGTTGTTTGTAGAGTGTCTAGTGTAAACATACACTCTCCAACACATCAATTAGTAGCAAACTAAGTAAACTAATCATTTAATTGATGCAATTCATGACCATCAAGAAACAAGCGATGATATCAACATTGTAAATCATAACACAACAAGTACATATCAACTATCACTGTGTATGCCTTGTTTACATGTCTGAAATATACTACTATCAACGAATCAATGAATTGATCAATGAATTGATCAATGAATTGATCAATCAATCAATCAATCAATCAATCAATCAATCAATCAATCAATCAATCAATCAATCAATCAATCAATCAATCAATCAATCAATCAATTGTACAGTGTGTTGCTGAAAGAACTGAAAATTTAAGGACATCATCAACCAAGATTTTGCAGAAGCATCAATCCTTCTCTCCTCTTGGTGGAAGGCAGTCAGCCAACCTAACAGAAGTTACATCGCTAGACTGTCTGTGCATGGCTTTCATCATCTGCTTTGCAGAGACAAAAGTTTTCACGGGCCATCAGATCAATTCATCTGCTCGGAATGTGGACAATCTGCAAATAACAGCTACCATATACTCTGCTGTTGTAACGTACCTTTTTAGATTAGATTTGAAACAATAGAGAAGGGAACAGCTCATTGATTTAATACTTATATTATCTTAACGTAATTACAACTGTATTAGCTTTAGTTATGCATTTCATTCGTTTATTCAACCTGTATATCTATTTACGAAAATGTTTACTTCGCACGACGTGGAAATAAATTACCCAGATCAATCAATCAATCAATATCCCATAATACTAAACGCGCTATGTTGTCTGTCTGTCGGTCTGTCTGTCTGTCTGTCTGTGGGTCTGTAAGTGCCCTCGAATTTCTCGAAACGCGTCCTCTGTTGAACTCTTCTCCGCCGAGATCGCTACTTCTCC
>OFHS01005360.1:0-11977 GCA_900245855.1 Calvadosia cruxmelitensis
GCACCTGCTGCCGATTTTGAAACATGGGTGACAGCCATTGTGTCAACACAAGTTACGTCCCAAACAGATTACGATTACAGATTACAATTACGGTATACCCGCTTCTTTTGTTTTTAATTCACGAAAAAGGCAGTTGGGAATTTCTTAATGAAGTAACCTGGAGCAAACGGGCTTAAAATCATACATCAAAACTTCTCCCTGTCACTATGCCAGAAACGTCTTGCTGCAATATCCGAGCAAGCACGGGAAAACTGTTCTTGAGTGAGAGGAGGATTCGCTGGAGACATTGCAACAGGTTTCTGCTAATAGGTGGACAATGGTGTCCTTCATTTTGTCTTGCCGTTGATAGAAGAATCCCAGTAAAACTTCTAAAAAGGGCAAAGCTCTTAGCACAGTTAGAAAGTTATAAACGTGTTCTAGCTTTGACATTCTTTTGCGTGTAGCGTGTTTGTTGTGGCCATGTAGCACAGCCTCGTTTACACACTCCCCCCGCCTCACTTTAAATGCCTCCCTCGCATGAGGAATATTTTCAATGACTTGAATGATTGAGCAAGGTACACACATAACATATAACTATTTGTCTCTTCTCTGAGTCTTGATACTAGCGAACTACTGACAATGGAGGAAACCAGAATTACAATTTTATGTTTACCCGATTTTACAAGGTTTTTGCTTATCAGCATCGCGATGAAAAAATGAAAAAATATTTTGAGTCCATCCTACTATTTATATTTTCAGGGTCCACGTGTTCTGTATTTGTTTATCAACCTTATATTTTAGAAAAACATCTATATCTCTGAAATAAACTATGGCTGAAACATCAGTAGCTCGAGAACTGTTGCAGAAAACTTTCTTGAGCCTTTTCTAGAGTCAAACAAAGCTACGAACCAGGACTATTATCTGCCCATTGATTGCTTCATGCGGTACATTTGTTTGTTTGTTTGTTTGTTTGTTTGTTTGTTTGTTTGTTTGTTTGTTTGTTTGTTTGTTTGTTTGTTTGTTTGTTTGTTTGTTTGTTTGTTTGTTTGTTTGTTTGTTTGTTTGTTTGTATTATTCATCATATCAGTCATAAATTGTACACATGAATATTAACATCAAATCCAAAAAAGTTCCAAGTTGGAAAATAAAAATCAGGATAACGTTGCAATTTGAAAGTTCTGGCAAAGGGCACATTTCCTATCACCAATACTGACGTACTTCTGTTTCTTTTTAAATAACATATTTGCCTTTCAATGAACAATAAACATACATCAAGTGCACGAAATAAACAGGTAAATATTGCACACTAGCAAAAGCATTTAAGTTTCCAATCGTACAGTCTTAAGAGGAACCCAAAAGATCGCACTTGCATGTTTATAGATCCAAAATAACTCACCACGATTTGCTTCTATAATGTCTTCAAAGAATTCCGGTTTGCCTGACAACATGAGAAAAATCGCTATATCAGACCGATAATTTTCAAATATACTGACCCTCATGCTGAACCATATGAATAGAAAAAAACATAGCATTATAACGACATTTCCAGTATTATGAGTCTACAATACAATACAATTGCAGTCACGTTCTGCCTAACAAATGTTAAAAAATATATATTACCAAAAATAAATTAACCTATGATATTTACCAATTAATAATTTCTTACAAATTTTCCTCAGCACTGAGATGCCAAGAATGCTTCTAACATTACTCCTTTGTATTGCGATGCTTAATCGTTGAATAAGGTAAGCCCTTGACCTTGTTTCTCTTGTGGCGTCGATAATTTTTTTTCAACGCCGTGTATAAATTCCTTGGCTTCATCGTCAAGAAGCCCATCGTTTCAACGCCTACCGGTTGGGTATGGTAAATGGCACAAATTGATATATCGAATGTTCTTCTATTACCTCGGCCTACTGTGGTATGGCAAAAGTCTATTGAATGTAGTCTAGGCTTGTTGCAACTCCGAAGCATTGAAATAAGGGTCAAGCAATGTTGTAATTTCACTAATCTTCTTTGTTAAAACACTGCTTGTTTGTCGCGATAGATGAAATCTCAGCATTTCGAAAACAAAAAGTAACATCTTCAGTACCCACGTTTTCATTACATAATCATAGAAAATAATTTAAAATTTCATTCTGATCCAAACTAATGGTACAATTATCAAAGCACCTTAACTTCTTGTCTCTAAATTCTGACGTGATCATTATATTTGCTAAACAATAGCTTTTATTTGAAAAAAGAAAAATTAAATTAAATAACTAATACACCAGCTATAAATTTCTAATGAATTATCCTTAAACTATACAATTTAAAAAACCTAATATAAAATTATACCTAAAAACTAAAATTGCAATCATGCTGTTCACCGAAGTTAATATCAATGTTAATTGTTTTGTTTGAATTCAGAGTATGGATGAGTACAATTCAGAGAGATAGCTTACCTTCGCTGACTGCAGAGTTTGCTTTTCCAGCCAAGAGAACACAGAAGGTTAAAATCAATGCCTTGAGCTGCATATTAAAATTGATCAACGAATGAATTCGTATCTGAAGGAATGACTTCTTTCGGGTTTTTATACTCTTCGTTAGAGCTAAATTTCAATGACACAACATGATAACCTGAAGAGGGAGCGTAATCTTTTCAAATTTATAGGTCTTCGTGAACAGGACTCCTAGATCAATATCTTCTAATAGAGACTTCTCTACGATAAGGAAAATGATTCAACTGCGACCATCTTGGGTTGGTCTATAGGCATCAAGATTATTCCATCCCATTGATCTTATTGTTCATGACTAATTTAAAGAAAAACTTTTTTGTGGGATCCTCAAATTTGACTTTCCATTCTTGACTTTTCCTCTCCAGGAAACAAACATTTATTTAATTTTCATGTGGGTACTATCTACCACAAGATGTCAACATCTACAGTAAATAATAGTTATAGTAGAGTTTAAATGTAGCATATGTGTTGCGTGACTCGAAACAAGTGTTCACGATAATTGCCATAGAAACATTATCAACATTTGTAGCCTTCAGGTTGTGTAAAGCAATGCTATTTTTTGCGTGTAATTTATACAAACTTCTTGTGAATCATTATTGCTCCTCCTCGCAGAGTTCTATAATTTCTGTTATTTCTCGATACAGCTTTTTCGAATTTGCTTAAGTTTTGCTGTTGTACGTTGTGCCCTTTAGTATTCCAATTGCGTTTATTTGACTTGTAGCTATAGCGATACGTTCAGGCTATAGAAAGCTGTATTTCCTGCGTAGTAAGATTAAACATCTGATTTGTGATTTCGCGTTGTAATTGTGGAATGATAGCTTGGTTTGACGTGTTGAAAGAAATGGTGAGTGGGTGGCGTTTTCCCATCGTCTGTCGCTTAGACGTCATGTAGTTTAAATCAAGATCCTCCGGCAAAGGAATTTGATTCAAAGTTATTAATTACAAGGCGAAAATTCTCCCAATACTTCATTTTTCTGTTGTCGCTGATTGGAATTTTGTCTCAACCAGACTGCAGAAAATGAGTAGTGTTATTAAATTCTCGTTCATTAAATTCTCATTAAGCAGGAGATCGTTACCAGCACTTCTACAGCAAAACAATATTAATTTCGTCACAACGAAGGATCTTATTATTTCTCAAATGTCTCTGCTCATGACAATGAGACCATGTCTTTACTGTTTTGTTACACGAAGATTTAATTGCGTTGGATTAAATCTAGAGATTCTCAAATCTATACCAGATAACAATCTGCCGAACGTAAAATGTAGATATAATTTCGCTAATTATTTTAATTTCGTGACTTCAAGTTCTTTGTTTTGCGTTGGTATTATCATGGGTGTGGCTAATTCGTAGCTCAGTTCCCTTTGGATGGGGTTGCTGAAGCTGCAATTGCCTATCTGCTGTCTCTACTATAGTTGTTGTGCAAGCGATTTTTAGACATTTTTCGATAGAGAAGGAGAAAAGGACGGAAGAAGAAGGATTTTTTAGAGAAGGATTATAAACGCAGTCTTATCGGCAATTTTCCCGCGTCAATCTCAATATCAGGTTGCCAAAGCCAAGCAACAACTTGCGGTATCCCGTCAATGATGGACGTGAGGATGACACAGGTTTGTCCCTCTCGAAATGAAATCGACAATTTTGACAGCCTAGAACAATGCTTGAAATTGGCAATCAAAGTAAATTTTCGGAAGGAATAGGACATAATGAGATAGTATTATTATCATATGGACCAAAATCTCGGGAGACGATATAGTGATATCAATAGCATGAACACATTCAAAGAAGGAAATCATGCATGGATTAGGCTTTTTTGGGTGAGCCATGGGATATAGGCTTCTGATGGTGAACTATATGAGTTATGCTAATGGCTTATCTGAACTATTGGTTATGCGCCTGAGAGTTAGTATTGGTTACGTTCAATGGGCTAGGCTATAGAGTTCCGAAGGATAGATATATGAGTTATGGTTCTGATGGCGAGCTATGGGCTATATACCTCTGAATGTTAAATATGGGTTCGGCTTATGGCTTCTGTGAACTGTGGGTTAGGCTACTGGGGGTAAACTGTGGACATCTGAATTTGAGTTCTGGGTTAAGCTAGTGGCTTCGGTGAACTATAAAGGTTTAGAATTATGGTGTGAGCTGGGAGCTATAGACTTCTGAAGGTTAACTGCGGTTTTGACTTATGGCTCTTAGGGTTAGGGTTAGACATCTGGGGTGAGCTATGGGTTATATAATATTTGTTTAAATTTATATTTTACAAGATGTGTATGAGAATTCCAATCAACATTTTTATCAATCATTATTCTTAGAAACTTAATGGATTTTGTTGTACAATAAACGCCACGGCACTGAGTTGGACATCCGTTCAATTCCAATTTGAAAATCAGTCAAATGTTTGTTTCGAAAGATTCAGTAGCAAGGCAGCATTCAAAGTGGCCATGAAGCAATTCGATCCTTACTCAGAGCTAGAGAGTGTACAATGACCTCGTTGCTCACGTCCTGCGGGAAACACTGAACATATTATTTGCAACTTCGGTCTAATTATAAATACACCATACTGTTCGTGTGTGATAACCGAGGCTTTAATTTTATACTTGTTGTCTTATCTTACTATTTTATACTCCATAGTGTATAACGTATCGCCTTCTCCAGTGCAGGTATTCGAGTCTAAAGAAGTTGTATGACCATGATGATATGAAATTATGTAGTCGGATTTAGAAGGATTGAGACTACGTTATAGGCTATGGGCTATATATTTCTGAAGGTGAACTTTGAGTTGGGCTTCTGATGGTGAGCTTTTGGTTAGGCGTCTATGGGTGAACTATGGGTGATCATCACATTCCTCGTCATCATTTCATTTATTTTGCTATCCGATAAGCAATTTAATGCTTTTTTTCACGGACAAGATACATGGGAATCAGAGGCGTAGGCAGCTTTTAAGTTTTGTGGGGCAAATGGTCGCAGCAGCCGCGAAGTGGCTCTCCCAGACTTGTTTGGGGGTTGGTGTACCGGGCCTGCGAGAATACGTTAGAGTTTCTTCAGAACTGCATTTTCGAATCCAGTAAGAATATTTGTATAGATTCCTGATTCACTCACAGTAAGACAGTAATATTTATATTACAGAAAACAATTACCCTCACCCTCAACTAGTTTCTCACAAGATTTCACCCTGTTTAATTTATGACTTGAAGAGCATTGAAGGGGGGCGACTGCCCCCTCCCACGCCCCCTTGGCTACGTCACTGATGGGAATACCTGGGAATGGCATCATCAAAATACAGTATAGAAAAATATACAAGGTAGTATAGAATTGAACATTTACGGATAGAGCTGAACAGCGTAATGCTGACATACAGTAGCTTAACGGTTACATTTTAAACAGTCCAATAACAACAGCGACGAGGAAAAACAAGTGACATCCAATCACGACGAAGGCACAACAGAAACATCATCATAATCACAACAAGCTAATGTGATGATTTTGACCTACTTCGTAATTATTTTTATACAGTCGATACATTTATATTTTTAATCACCAAGATTCAAATCCAAATGCAGTTATTTGCTAACAAAAAGGCCGTTTAGTCGAACAAGGTCTAATTTCAAAAGCATTATCAGTACCCTAAAAACTGGGCAAATACTATAATGATTTTATTTTGTAAAATCCAGGTGTTAGTTTAGTTTATGCAATAGTTTAATTATTAATAATTAGGACTGGAACGGAAATGCGTTTTGATATTTTAAGATATTTATACTATTGTGGTACACTTTTAGTAAGTAAACTGTATGTTTTAACATTGTAAATGTTTCCATCTTTTCTGCTTTTATATTTCGATACATTTTTATTAATTAAATTTTGTACTAAAGCTAAACTTTTCTCTTCTAGTTCACCTTGAAAGCTTATCGCACATAGTTCATCCACAGAAACTTAAACCACCTTCCAGAAGAAATTTCCAACTTCTGCGAAATCAAAGGCCACTTTGTTGGAAGGTTGAAAGGTCGGAATTGCTTACTGCAATTAAGTGACCATGCAGTGGAACTGCATTATTCATGAAATTATTATAGCAGCTTGCAGTTACTATGGCGTTTGCACTGAGTGCGAACTGTTTTAAGGTTTTTCCTATTTCGCGTTCATTTTGATTCAAATTTACCATAGAAGAACAGTAAATGTAATCTGCTACAGACGCTATAGCAGCTTCCAAGATGTATTTTCGAAAGCATACGATTTACCCCGCCACTCATTGCCTCGAAGCCGTAGGAGCTGCAACTCTTCGAAGCAATGAGGTCGCATTTTTTAAAACAGATCTAGCGATCTATGTATTGTCTAGTGGAAAATAGATCATTTCCTTTACTGGGTTTGTCAATGTTGACATCATCAAGGCCATCCCGAGATTTTAATAAATTCCTGATAACAATATCCCGATTCTATTATGCTCTATCCCTTCCGTGAATATATTTCTGATTGTCGATTTCAAGCATTGTTCTAGTCTGTCAAAATGATCAATTTCATTTCGAAACGAAGAAGACCTTTTCATCGTAAAGGTCAATACCGTTATTGGCGCGGGTATTGCAAATTGTTGCTTGGCTTTGGCGATCCGACGTCAAGGTTGGAGCGGAAAATTGCCAATAAAACTACATTTATGCTCTCTATAAAATCCTTATTTCTTTCCGTCCCCTTCTCTTCCTATAGATAGTGTTTAAATATCACTTAGTTGCAACTCCAGTAGTGGAAGCAGCAGCAGATAGACAATTGCAACTCCAGCAATCCCAGTGCAAGGTAACTGGACTACGAAGTAGCCACACCATCATGCCAACGCAAAATAAAGAACTTTAAGAAGTCACGAAAATAGAATAATTATAGAAATTCTGTCTATATTTTACGTTTCCAAATTGCTTTCTCTTATATTCGAGGGTTTTTAGATTTTTTCCTGTTCAATTAGCTGCTACTTAGGAAACATTCTGCGAAGACGCTTTCATTTGACCTTATAAGGAAATTCGGGAAATGTTAAATGAATAATATCGTTTTGTTGCAGACGAGCCTGTAAACAATCTTCTGATTAAATTGAATTAAAGGAAAACCCTCATCTCCTTCAATCTTGTTGAGACAAAACATTAATTATCGATCACCGAATAAGAATATATTGACAATTGTGGCCAAATTCCTTTGCCGATTGGAGGAGATCTAATTCAAGGTACAATGTCTATTCGACCGAACCGTCGGAAAACTACACCCACTCGTCATCTCTATCAAGACGTCAAACCACAAGCGACGAAATTAATAATCATCCGATAATTACAACGGGAAATCAGATATATCAATTTCACTACGCAGGAAAGATGGCTTTCTATAGCATAAACGTATCGCTAGCGACAATTCAAATCTGCTTAAGCACCGGCCTTCCAACAACAAAACTCAAGCAAATACGGAAAAGTTGTATCGAATGGTAACGAAGTAATTGTAAAACTTTGTGACGAATATTAATCATAATGGTTTGGAGGAAGTTTGTATAAATTATGACTAAAAAGTGCTCTTTGTTTATAGAACTTGACGGCTTCTAACCAATTACCCAGAACTGTTGTTCTAAATCACGCAATTAATAGTGCTATATTTCAATACTGCTTTGCCTAAGTATGTACATAAAATTTGATGGAAGACGCTTCGGTTGTAATGGATAATACCTAATGTTTGTCTTTCTGGAGCGCAAAACTCAAACCTTGAAAGTCAAAATTGAAGATGACGTGGCGGTGCGATTTTCAGATTTTCGTCAACTGTTAACTCGGGCATTCAGTGTTTATAGCCGCAAGACAAAAGCACTCTGTTCGACGGTATTTGTTCCTTACAAGGAGCTGATTTACAGTTCATTGTAATCTAATATTGGCTTTGATGTGACCAGTGGCGTTACAGCCGGGAGGGAAATGTGTGGTCCCAATTACATAAACAAAGCAAACACATATTGCATAATGACTTTAACCGGTTAGTCAGTAATTGCATGTGGGAATACATTGTCTGTTCATGTTAAATTTCCCTAACCTTTTATTTAAAAATAGATTGGCAATTTCGAAGGTGCGAACATTGAGAACGGCTATAATTGCGTGTCGTTTTAAAATCAATCAAAATTGAATTTCTATTCTTTCACTTTTGAATCAGTCACGAGTAATCAGATGAATTACGCGGGAAAAGCTTGCAGCCTTTTGACCCACGCAAGATGACGCAGGTGAGTCGCCTTCCTTGTCGCCGACAAGCCTGTATTCAGAGATATTGATCTAGTCCTGTTGACGGAGACTTATGAATTCAAAAAGACTACGTTTCCCTCCTCAGGCTCAACGTGCGTCATAGAAATTTAGCTTCAGACTTTATAAAAACCATCAAGAAGTCATGGCATCAGATACGAACTTGTTTGTTGATCAACACTTTGGCAAAAATGCAGCTCAGGGCATTACTTTTGACCATCTGTGTCCTTTCTGCAGGCAGCGAAGGTAAGCTCTCTCCCTGACTTAGTACTATTTATTTTCTGAATTCAGAATTTAAATTGCTGTAAATATTTATAATTTTATTCTAATTCAACTGCAAAATCTTTTTCGCAATTTTCTGCAGAATCTAGAATCGTATTCGGATAAAAATAATTTGATATGTATATTATTTGCCTTAGAATGTTATTATTTAATATTAGTACTAAGAAGTTATTTTATTTGATCAAGTAATGTTGTCTTCAATAAACTGCTGAGATCTCATCTGTGGAGCAAAAAATCACCAAGATTAAATTTTGAAATTGCTGAATTTATACTATTACTTGACACTTTCTTCAATCCTTCGCAGTTGTTTTGAGTCTCAGCTAGCGTTTGTATAGTCTTTTGAATAGAGAAAGCTGTACCTTCGATGAACCAATTATAGTTCAGCATAATTGTGTTTATATTTGAAAATTATCTGTCTGTTAAATTGAACTTTGTTTTATTTCATCAGGCGAACCAGACTTCTTCGCGGACATTATCGAAGCGAATCACGGTAAGTCATTTTAAATGTTAACATGGAACTGTGATCTTTTGGTTTTTTTTAACACTGTGCGACTGAAAATTTGATTGTTTTCAATGTAAAATTTTTATAGCTTATTTCTTGCACGTAATTTATGTTCATTTTTTTTAAAAGAATATGTATTAGTAAATAGAAACAGACGTGCGCCATTATTGGCCAACCAGAATGTCTTATGCAATCGCGCAACTCGAAGGTGGAGCTATAGTTCGACAGATTTTGGAGCAACAAGCTGCTTTAGAGACTTGAAACTGAACTCAAATTCCGTCATAACGTAAACTAATTTATTTTTTAAATATATTTGAAGCCTAACTGCTCGCCTTATCGCAGAACGTTGCCATAAGGCCTTGTAAATTATTTGGTTATTTTACTTTTCTTTCTCCAAAATTACACACAAAATATTCTATAAATGATTCCTGGTTATAATTACTAATTAACAATGTCTACATTGCACTAAGTGAGATTCCACTTGAAGTTGTTGCATAACGTATTGCACCTCCAATCTCTTTTGCTACTTATGGTTTTAAAGCGTTGATGCCTCGTTTTGATATTGTTGGTCTCTCTTTTACGTTTGGTGATCTAAATGTTTTCTGGGATTACTTTCGTTCAGTACTAAAAGAAAAATTAGTATTTGCAGTTTGTGCTATCCGTACTTATTATTTGAGTCAAGTCTATGTTTCTTTCATCGGATTTAAAAATACGAATTGATTTTCTTTTCTTTAGTGATTCAAGAACAGCAAGATGACCCAGCCAATATTCGACATCATTTGCAAATTGGTAAGTGAGGCAATTAGGATATACTGTATACCGAGCACCCAAACATTAGTGAATTTGTACTGCTCTCTCGATATCAACTGAAACATCACACAGGCTTTACACAGAGTATTTTGTTTGTTTGTTTGTTTGTTTGTATATTTCTTTCAAAAATAATAAATGAAAAAGGCAAGTACTGGCTACAAAGAGTAGCACTTACGTAAAGCCCATAATGACTTCATTTACAAGATGTATTAGGAACATCTACAATAATTATAGTGATGTATTAGGAACATTTACAGTATGGTGAGAGATCAAATGCAGATAAGCAGGAGTTAAATTTAGAAAGATTACTACATTGGACATTATATCATTACAAATTATCATTATATTATTTTATCATTACAAATTGCAATAAACATAATATCCAGTTTTTGTAGCATTTAGTGTGACCACCTCTTCTAGAGGTCAATTATGTTGGTAGTTAGTTACTTAGTTAGTTGGTTATCCAGTTATTGTTTGACTTAGCACGCCATGTACAAATTATGTCAGTGCCTGTATTGGACCTTAAATGGCATCAAAGAGCAATTTTTAAATTTAGCGATCACTGATAAGAGCACGCCGAATTCGTGCCAAACACAGACAATTGTTGATGTCTTCATTGGCTACAGAGATTCAGAAATCACTACTGCTACAGTCAAACCTGTATTAGCGACCAATTCTAAAGAGTAGCCACCTGTGTATAAAGGCCATTCTTCATAGCCCCCAAATGACACTGTCTATAGATATCAACATGGACTGAAAGGCCACCTGTCTATAAAGGTCATTTTCCTCATGTTTCAAAGGTCACTGTAGAAAGGATTCACTGTATGCTACCGGAAGACTTCTATTTTATTCGAGAGTTTAAAACAATACAAGATGAGAAGTAAATAAATACAACTTAATCTAACAAGCAAAATACAATAATATCTTCAATTAAAAAGTACCTCTAAAATTCTAACAAAAGACTTCTAAAACTTTCTTTAACGAAAGAGAAATGAGCTACAACGTTTGTTTTCCTTTGTTTTAGTGATGTTGTGATATTTACCCTCTTTGCCATATTTTAATACATTTCAGATGGCCACGAGGTGCACGTGATCGAAGGTGACATTCTAATCGATGATCATCCCGAACATGACATCGAACGTCGTTCAATGATTCGATCGAAGTCAAGATTATGGCAGTCGAGGGTTGTCCCATACACTTTGCATTCATCATTGTGTAAGTTGTGCACATGCAGATGTACAGACATGTATGTATGTATCTATATATATATGTGTTTATTTATTTGTCCCCATGGAAAAAGAACATATGGGAGGGATTTAGCCTCGCTTATACTATTGCATGTAGGCAGCAGTATAGTACATATTTTATACAATGAACAGTTCTGATACAATGCACAGTTCTAATACAATGAGCAGTTACATGACATGAACTGATAGTATTGCTTTGAAGTGACGAATGAAGTGACGCATAAAAGTTGGCAAGACATACCATCCAGTTGTAACTTGTTCTCTCCTGCTTACGTACAAAATCAGAAAACATCAGCAACTAGTTTTATCAAGCTATCCAAATACGAGTACGTAAATTGTAGTCATATATTGATGCCATGATGGTTTGTTTACTTGATAAAGTGATTGATTGATTGATTGATTGATTTGATTGATTGATTGATTGATTGATTGAT
>OFHS01005361.1:0-11977 GCA_900245855.1 Calvadosia cruxmelitensis
ATTTTGTAAATGGTCTCCCAAATAAACAAGCTTCTAGCTTACGGGATGACCATGATCACATATTTCTTATCTTGTAATTTTAATAGCAAACTTGTATTAACTTTCATCTTTCTTTGTTTATTTGTTGACTTATTGCGATCAAAATAAAATATCTATCTATCTATCTATCTATCTATCTATCTATATCTCTTTGTTCTTTCCATTTCACAATTATTTCAATAAACCGGATCTATCGAGTGTCTCTATTGTTGTCTGATTCAATGGAAGTTTGTTCAACAATTCGGCGACAATAAATGCCTCGGTGACCATTCGAGGTGACATCACATCGATAGCAGTGAAAGTCATACAACTCTGCAATCATTTTGGCAGAGACATGGCACTCGATTTTGAAACAAATTGCGAAAGGGATCCGCTTTACTCACAGCCATTCGGGGCATTGCTACCCATTTACCATTCCCTGCGAAGACTATCTCGTCTCATGTACTGCAGACATTGCCATACAATCAAAACTGACAGGCTAGAAATAATAGTCGATAGTTTACACACCAAGAAAAGAGTAATATAGCGTTCGCTGGTATGCATGGATAAAGTAATCAAAACCATAGAATGGTTGATTTCTAACAATCCTTTGTACAAAGATATAACAGCCAATTACCATACATATACCTTAAAACATTCTTCCTTGTACTAGTGCTGCTGCCGACATGGCCCCTGCCATAACACAACGAGGTGCACAAACAGTCTATGAGCATCACACTGTGCAGAATATGAATCCCACGCCACCCAATGAAATTGATTTATCTATTTGACAAGAGAATTTAAGGTAATCTTATCCCTGACAATAAACCGAGCTTAGATGTTATGTATTTTCCTCATCTGTATCCATTTGGACGATTTGGTATGTTTGACAACCACCGCCCTTACGCGTCTGAAACATCATAGATGTTCCTTAGAAATCGCCTAAAGCATTCCGACAGTAGATTTCGCAGAGATATATAACGCCTCCTTATTTGCTCAGATAAAGCTGACACACTATATTATAGCTTGTAAATGATGACATCACTTGCCAAAAGTAAAGTCCAAACAGTGCAGCTTTTCCTAACACTTCTGCAACGCACTTAATTGCGCCACATACTGTAGTATCTAACTAATCGATTGGATTGTTTATCTCTTACTTAATCTATCAATGGTGTCCATTGACAATGCACAAGCACAATACACGTTCATCATCATCATTAGCCGCAAAACTTAAACAAGAAGAAGAAGGCGAAAGCACAAGAAGTACCAGCGACCAACGAAGATGAAACAACTAGCAGCTTGCAAATGCTAATAACAACTTTGATTTATGAGCAGCGAAGCCAGAAATTAGAAATGGACAGGGAGCAACATCAAATCGACAGAATTCAAAATCAAATCGACCTAAACAAGGAGGCCACCATGAAAGCATTGGAAATTATTCGTGGCAATATCAACACGATGGCAGTAAGCGTGATCCAACTTTGTAATCATTTTGCATAAGATATGGTAATTGATTTGGACATTAATCTTGTTTTATGGAAATAACTAAAAACCATGAATACATGTCTTTTTGTTCTTTTCACAATTTTTGAAGAAAATGGAGATGCTACTTGTATTACTAAGCACCCCAACCTTTAGAATTATATGGCTGGAGAAATGGTCCATAATAATGTCAGTTGACCGTTATCACAGAAGAGGTGGATCCAAGTATGATGCGAAAAACCTGATGTCGAAGTAAAGTTTTTTAGAAGGTTTGAGCAGATGACTTTTTTTAGTTTCTAGTATAATCGTAATTATCTGTGCAAAGCAGCAAAAACAAGGTCATGTCGCATAGCATGAAGCGCTTAGGCAAACTAAATCGGCCCATGTTTCAGTTTTTACCACTGTCATCTGAATCGCAACATTTCATTATCTGTAAGATATGAGCAGAAGGAAGCTCGATATCTGCTTGTCCCTACAAAGCTGTTTCCAATAGAAGGCGACTGGAATTGTTTCTACAGATGTCTGTCCTACGCTATAAGCGGAATATTGCGCTATCATAACATCCTTGCCAACAGGACGTGGGCAAGTGATATTGAAATGAGAGTTGTGAAGGAAGACTGCGTACTCAAAGATCTGTCTGCCCACGTTCAATTTAAAATATGGGGAAAAGAACTGCAATTGAAGCATAAAGTAACGTATGTGTTAAAAAATGTAATCGTCAAAACATTTCAGGGCAGAACGCTTGCTGCCACAAGTCATCAAACAACACATGAAGTTGCTATGAAGCAATACAGGCGCGAAATCACAAATCAATTGAAACCCACAATCGAAATGCCACATCGAAAAGTTGATGTTCATTACTACTTCCGATTCTTCTTTCTTTCATGCCAGAATTAAAGAAAGAGCGTAACGCAAATTTCTAATTTTAAGGTGCTGCGTTACAGATATTGCAATACAACGCAGCGAACCAATGATTGCCAGAGGACCGAGAAAGTTTAGTGCCAATATATCTTTAACGAACGACAAAGAAATTCTTCCCTTAATTTCGAGCAGTGAAATTGTTAAACTGATGTTAATTAATAAGAATGCCCCAATCGACTCGAATAAACAAACTGCTGCGATGCTCGATTTACAAAATATGGACATCGTGTTCCACTTCTCGAAGAAGGAAATAGTACCAATAAACTTCTGTACAGTCCAAAATATCAAATCCAGAAAGCAACCTCAGGTTTGGTTAGGTTTTAATTTTCACAGCAAACCTATTGCCAGGTTATTGTATATAATATTCGAAACGTAAACCAGTTGCAATTACTGAAGCGAAAACGCCATCATTCTGAAGACGAAGTTCTTGGACGTTGTTAAGATTCCTTTTCGTAGTAGACTTGTAATCGATATATATATATATATATATATATATTTCTGCAATTACCAGAAATGTAATCATATTGATAATCATACTAACTTTTGGCTCGCTCGTTAATCAAGAAGTACGGGTCGAGAAGTACGGGATGAGAAGTCCCAGTTTGGTTCATTTACTAGCTGGCGACATCTGTCATTGTCTGTGCATCAAATATCGGTCACCGAAATCGCCATGATAAAGGCGTTGTAAGTCGCTCAATTCGAAACTTTCAGAGAATGTGTCCACAGGATATTTCAAGACATGTCAAAGAAATGACAAACTTCAAAAGAAGCTATCTTAGCCAACGAATCGAGCATAGATTACTCAAACAACTTATTTGTCAATTGATCTAGAATTGGTTTATGGATGTTGGTTTGCATATCAATATAATAAACTGCTGTGCTCTACAATGATCGTGGCCAGGTCTACTTTCGTGGTATTTTTAACTAGCTGGCAGCTTCAATTTCTTTCAAGGGTATTTAGCAAAAGAATACAACGGTCTAAATAGGCCTACTGATCACAATAAAAAAATTTATGGAGGGGGGGCTTATGTCATGTCAATACAGCACATTGTGCATTAAATAGGCTAAGTAATCAAGCCGTACGGAGTACCAAATCAATTGAAAGCATTAATTTCAAAATGTGACTGTGTCAGCCTGTCAGGCACACTGCACGGTGACATTCACTTGATTTAGGTTGTGCAAGTTCTGTGGATTGGTAGCCTTAAGCAAATCGAAGAACAGAGTAAATGCCAAAACACTGAGAAACAACAAAATTTCCGAAGCAAGCTGAGTGAATTGCTCGATATTGCTCACCATCAAGCAGAACAGAGCATTCATGCTGCAGAAGACGTTGTCTTTCTCAAGAACAGGCGATTGCAACGAAAGCAGTAGGTTGGCAAAGAAGAAAGAGCATTCTTACCAGCAACACCTAGAGAAATCAAAGGCAATGGGACTGGAAGAAAGAGAAAGGCCAGTGAATTCCCTCAGTATCTCTCCAGTTCAGATAGCGAAAAGTATAGGTCAGTGAAAGTACTGACTCTGAAAGCCCGACAAGCTGTGTAGTACCATAGACGGCACAACCAACTGAGATTTTGTCGGCCACGGTGCTACATCTCTGGATCGAACAAACACGAGCGACAGAAATGCATTCCATATATTAGGTGTCACAGTGGATGACTCAACACCAAGAAATATAGCCATAAGTCAAAGTACAGTACCATATGTTACAGACTGATGAAAGTGCGCAAGAGGAGGTGAGTAGAGGTTTAGCAGTCATTTAGTCCAAGTTCTCCATTAGTAGTCAATTGGAATTCTAAACTGCTGCCCATGATGGCGTCATCGAAAAAGGCTGAAAGGCTTGCAATTATTGTAAGTGGTGGAGGGACAGACAAGCTTCTGGCGGCACCGGTTATTTCTTCCTGTTCTGGAGAATGTCAGGCCGCTGCTGTTTTCCAGACGATACAAAATTGGGGCCTTTCAGATGGCGTAATTGGAATGGCGTACGACACAACAGCGAGTGATACCGGAGTTTACAAGGGAGCCTGCACGTTGCTCACAGAATAAGCTGCGCAAAAGATTGATAAACCTGTCGTGCAGACATAACATCCATGAGCTGGTTATAGCCAGTGTATTCACAACACTTAACATTGAAAACTCGACGGGACTTGAAATCTTGATTTTCAAAAGGTTTGAGGAAAAGCAGAAGGTAACAAACTTCAATTTTGGAACAGATAACAAAGAAACTGAATAACGGCTAACTGAAGAAGAATAACTGCCTGTTACTATTCGCCATCACCTTGTGCATCAGCAATCTAAACTACAACGCAAGGAATTTCAGTGCAGCTTGTCAATATATTCTTGGGAGGAACCCCACCTGGTGGAGCAAGCTCCAATGCTCCTGGACGGGAGACCTTATCGTGAAAGATTCATGGAAATATCATACGCAATTATGATCTCAATGTCTCGCGAACATATAAAACGAACAAGCTATAACAACACATTTGATCTTTTCTACGACTGCAGATCCATGACAGAGGTTCTGGAAGCTGTTGGTCTCCCCGCTGACCATGCAAACCTCACAGAGGAAGAGTAGCATACCATCGTCAGAAGGTATATCGATGAGCAGCTATACTTTCTCCCACGCACGGAAAAACGATTCGAAAAAGTAGCAATGCAAGTAAGCCAACAAACATTGATTTGCGGTAACAGTAGACATACAGTCCATAGTCCTCTTTCATACACCATTACCAACTAATCCATCCACACTTTCTATGTTCTATGGTTTCTTCAATCAAATGATGTCATTCAAAATGATCACCTACATAACACCATTGACGTCTGCTTGCCACAAGTAAGTTAGAAAAATCTGCAGGAAAACGCAAAGCAACAGCTCTGCTGACAATGAACAATTGTCACACTGCACTTCTCAATGCCCTCTTCAAAGAGAACATTCCAAACGCATGAAACGTTGATGGCAGCTTTGATATCAAACGGGAAAACTTTGCGACATCGCTTTTTAAGCTACTGGTCAAAACGTCATGCTGACATCCACCACATCAGAAAGAGCATGTGTGATGGGTGGAGAACATCTCCATCTTCTCTTCCGCATTGAAGTCCAACAGTGCAATCGACAGCCCACCATTGAGGATATGCTTTTGCACGCTACAGCAACATTTTAAATTGATGTGAAACCCATGAGGGAGGTTGGGTTGCACGCCCTCAAGAACTTCAAGCATCTATTTAACAATTCGAATGCATTAGATATGACAACGTATCAGCATTATTTGACGTTGTACATGTGCGACCTGCCTATGCCAATGTGTCATCTCGGTGATTGTAGGTCTTGCCTGCCTGTCAACGTATTGAAACGAAAGCTTAAGGCTGTGTTTTGTAATTTAAACATAGACAAAGTTAAGTTTTGCTGCTGGTTGTCTGTACAACGAACACATTCAGAAACTGTTGTCAAGAGCGCAGAGGATTACCTTGATTGTTTTGTGAAATGATACCCAATGTAAAATGCCATGACTTTATTACTACTCAACAGGGAGCATATTTCAAACAAACAAAACATTAATTAGCATTAGAAGAATTGCTTGCTGTCCAGGATGTAGTCGAAGGCTACCACTGGACTAATGACAAGGTGACTATTCATCCGTTTGTAGTGTAGTTTCATTCGGGTATTCATTGACATGGAGGACAGCTACATCTTAAGATCTATCTGGTTGCTGGAAGAACCGTCGTCGACAAACTGCAAGGATCAATGTTCTCAGTAGCTTTTGTTAGTCTCCTGGGGACATACTATGCCACTGACATGGAGTACCCAAAGGCGGAGGAGAATTGTGATGAACGAATTCAAACAGTTAGTATCTAAGGACAACTGTGTACCATTTCACGCCGTGCAACAAGCTCTTGGACAAGTCCTGGAAGATTACGATAGTTCCCAAGCTGATAATTAACATGCAACTGAAGGTTATTTTGAATTTGTGTGATGAAATCATTGGTAAACAAAAGCAGCCCTCACT
Source organism: Calvadosia cruxmelitensis (assembly GCA_900245855.1). NCBI lineage: Eukaryota > Metazoa > Cnidaria > Staurozoa > Stauromedusae > Kishinouyeidae > Calvadosia > Calvadosia cruxmelitensis. The sequence continues at coordinate 6,423 of OFHS01005361.1, forward strand.
AGTACATTCTTGATTCTTTTTTTGAACGTTCTGTTCAATTCCAAGAGTATATGTGGTTTGTTTCAGGAACTAAACTCCTTGATACAAGAACGGGCTGGCCTTGTGTGGCTTAAATTAGGAGGAAACTTCCTCAATATGAGAAAAGTGTAGCTTGTTTTCCGATTTCAGGCTCAAAATCAAGAATACAGGTGGATAGTTTATGTATTTTTGTATCAGTTTTCTGACTAGTATAGTAATCCATGGCTCTAAGCGTGGACCAGTAATTTATCACTTGCTTTCGTAAAACAATGTTTGAGTTCTATACTTTTCTTCTTGAAACAAGACTAAGATTTTGTGAGTGCAAAACTGAACTATCTTGCTCAATTATGAGAAACCGCAGAATATACGGAAAAGGAAACAAGCTATTACTTCAGGTGTAGCCCTCCCACCGTCAAGCCATGAGGAGAACATCGCAATGCCAATTGAAAGGGATCCACCGGGCTTTCGAAAGAAGGAGAAAGAGTCCCAAAAGAGATGCGTGAAGGTAGCGTTTCAACCCGCTTATTGATAGTGGTATCTTTAATAATAACAGTCAGTGCAATCCATAGCATTTGGGAGAAGTCGTCAATTCCAACACAAAGCATATTCCATATACTCTAAGTCGTATACTTGAATAATACAACAAGTTAAGTAAATACAAACATCGTACTACCATGGCACACACCAGACAAGTAGGCACATTCTCTACGCGCTTGGAAGGCTTGTTTGATATTGCGGCAGCAAATGCGATGGAAGTCATGCAGAATGATGACTGGGCATTTCTTTATTAACAGAGGATAACAAGGAAATCAAATATGGGGAATGAAGAAGAGAACGAAAGCAGAGTAGATGTGGCAATTAAAGATCATGACAAGACCCTGAAAGCGACCTTGAGAAGCACTTTGGTCACAAGCTGCTGCGGTTGCCATGCCGACATCACATTTATTAAATCGTGATCCGTGAAATGTTCGATACAGTATTTGGTCCAACGTATGGTCCAGATGTGAGACTGTTCAAACGATTTAAGGAAGCTTGGAAGGCAATCAACAAAGCTGATTCGAGAATTGTACACAGCTCGGTGGTGGACTGCAATCGCAATGATGGACGGTGGATGTCTAAGTTGATTTATTGCTTTAAAATATACCTGTTTCGAGGTTTCAACTTGACAAAGAAGAAAGAATCAGGACTACTGCGATTCAACTTATTCACTTCTTTAATGTACATTAAACAATGGATGAAGGCAGCATCTTCTACAAAAGCAGCTGTGGAAGATCTGCAATATATTTTTAGCTTGCAGGAATGCAGACGACATGATACTAACATTGAAAACACTGCATTGAAGGTCATCAAGCGTCATTTATGGTAATAATGAGTTGTGATGGATAACAACGATTTGAATTTCGCTTTAAGTCGCCACTTTTTTAAACTTTATATATGGAAAGTAATTTGTAATTTGTAATTATAATTACTTTTAAATTTGAGTAATTTGTAACGGTAATCAATTACTTTGTGTGGGAAGTAACTGTAATAGTAATCAATTACTACCTGAGTTGAGTAATTGTAATTGTAATTGATTACTCAAATGGCAGTAATTTTAAGCTCTGACAACTACACAAACAGGCACAACAACTACAGCAACAATAATAGACAAAGAACATCGACAACTTCTCACTCCTCCAATGCCACACAGAACCAAAGAGGCAGACGCAGGGTCACCCGTACCAACGGAAACACCAACAAGGCAGCAAAGATTGACTTAAACTTTCCCTTCATCGTTTTATGTACTGTATCTCTACTAATATAACCTTGAACTCTGTCGATTACAATTATCTATTATGTCAATCAGCTCATGCAGAGCTTGAACATCTATACCACAAACTACATGATCTATCTGCCATTAAATTACCTATTGCAACCTACCAACTATCTGATCTTTTCTTGTCGGCTTCGATATTGAAATCAAATATTATCAACCTAACTGAGATACAATTCTCGCAGAAACAACTACAACTTTTGTCAAGGGGTCCTCGATTTATTATATACCCAAAAGAGCATTTACAATACAAGAAGTCCCTCTTAGTGGACTTAGAACGGTTCAAGAACCGCGTTCGCACCATCTACAACACTTGGCGCCAGCCATCACGGCAAGGGATTCTAAAACTGATCCAGAACAAACTAAAAAAGAGAGTCAACTACACATACACAACCTCAAATGGGAAACTCGAGAATGTTCTAAAACAACTCAGCCACTACACGGATATCTCGGCGAAACGCTGAATGAGATCCTAAAGCTAAAGCAACAACATCACTTGATCCTGAAAATTGCAGATAAAGGCGAAGCCATTGTTATCATGACACAGACTCAATACACACAAAAGGTACAAACACATCTCCAAGATCCAACAACCTACCATAACCTTGGTGACATCAACCCCACCAACCGTTTCACAACCTCAATAAAAAAACTTCCTACGACGTCTACACAATCAAAACCTAATTGACGCAGCAACAAAAGAAACTCTCAGTCCTTCAGCTCAACCTAGAACCCCAATCTTCTACATACTGCCACAAATACACAAACCAGGCGCACCTGGACGACCCATCGTTTCAGGTTGCGAATCTCATACGGGGAAATTATCGGCCTTTGTTAAGTTGGCTCTACAACCACTCCGTCACCTCATCAAATCCCATGTCAAGAATACAAACCACTTCAAATCGTTAATCCACAAAATACGTTGTCCACCTCACACCATCTTGGTCACACTTGATGTTTCTGCCCTCTATACAAATATAGAACACAAACTTGGAATAGAGGCCATCCGAGTATTTGTTTCCCGGCATCAACAGCACTACGCCGGACCCTCACTGAGTGCACTCCTTGACATGATTCATATGATTCTGAACACAAACTACTTCATCTTTGGCACAACCCATTTTTTACAACAGTCGGGCACAGCCATGGGCACCCACTTTGTACCTAGCTATGCAGATATCCCACTATGAACTGATACCATGTGAAGTCCATGTGAAAATCATGTGAAAAACCATGTGAAAAGTGCCGTTTTCAATGGTTTTTCACATGGTTTTTCACATGGTGTTTGAAATTTCACATGGTTTTTCGCATGGTGCTTCCCATTTCACATGGTTTTCACATGGCTTTCCCATGGTTTTGGATTCATAGTGTCTACATGGTCGAACTCGAAACGATTCTACTCGAATAAACAAAATTCAAACCCATCACGTGGCTGCACTACCTTGATGACGTCTTCATGCTATGGCCTCACGGAGATCAAAAACTCCGTGACTCCATAAACCAAGCAAATTCAATACACAGACGTATTAAATTCACATTTACCACCTCAAACACCCATGTTGCCTTCCTGGATCTAAATGCCTACAAACAGGAAAACACGCTGAAAACCGATATCTATATAAAGCCTACTGACACTCACAACCTACTCCATTTTACATCATACCACCCAAGCACAAAATAAATGGGCTATTGTCAAATCTTGCTCTACCCGTTTCATTCGCAACATTTCAGACCCAAACATCCTACTTTTACGTCTGTACATCCTCTACCTGACATTCTGTTCCAAATCCTATCCACCAAAACCGACTTTCCAAATCATCAGAGACCTCCTCAGGAATCACAGCCAGCAACATGGCGAAGAATTACAACGCAAAACAACCAAAAGAACCGTTCCTTTCATCACTACGTACCATGATGACGTCACTGAATTATCAGCTACACTTTTCAATGACATCCTTGTGCCGCTCTTTGAATCCCATATTCAACTCCATGACGTTGAACCCGTCATAACCTTCAGAAGAAACAAAAACCTACATGAGTTTTTAATACACACAAATGAAAAAGTATTACAAAAACCTGACAAAACAAGCCCAACCACAACATAGTTAAATTACAACCTAACCACCCACATATACCTGAATCCCCAAGTACCCCCCCCCCACGAGGGACTCTCGCAGCCCTTCTGAAAACAACCCAGTATCACCCACCAATAGAGCAAACACAAACCCAGCATGCTCATATACTAGCTAACTGGAGAAGGCCATTAACCCCTTGGCCGCGGGAAACCCATATATGGTTTCGCGTCAATTTTTCTCTCTGTGCGGGAAACCCACATATGGGTTCTCGACAGAGCACTTTTGTTGACATCTCAAACAGACCGCAAACGCGCTCGCACGGCGGCAAACATTACACCAATCGAGAGCCAGAAGAATGTTGTTTAATAATTAACCGAGACACGTGGGGTGTTCCATTTGAAAATCTTGAGAAATCATTGGATAAAGTTTAGGTTCAAATCTTGGCGCGCGACCTTCACATGTCGTGTACGCGTTATCAGTCACGCGCTGCAGATTCCATTGTTTGTCAAAGGCCGCCGCGTGGTTTTGTGGTGACCAACACGAAGGTGTGAAAACGTTCGATGCACAAGTGCACGACATGTGGAGAGATTTGAAACGCTGCTGCAAAGTCAAGATTTCACTTTGCTTGGCTGCAACTGCTATGAAGGAAATGTGGAACAGCACCTCGAATTCTCCTAGAAATCTGGAATTTGTTAATGCGAATTAAACTTCGCCTTCGCGACGTATTTGAATTGCGGAGAGTCGCGTGAGTTGCATCGCAAGCAAAACAGCTTCGCCGTGTTCCCAAGGACCTCAACTTTAGCAGCTTCGTGATGTCACTAATGTGGATAGTTTGTTTGCTTTATTGCACCACGGACTCATAGAACACGGCCTGTTTTTATCAATTGGAAAAACCCAGTTTTTTACTCTCTGCGATATGTTTGTTTTGAAGGCCGTGTTTCGAAAGCACGAGAGATGGAAACGAAATCTTCATTCGTTTAGCTAGATGAGGGTAACTATTGTACTTCAGTTTCTAAGAAACAGATGGCTTCTAGTTTCTGAGAAAGTCAATTCTTGTGTCTTTGTTTTCTTGCCGTCTGCCGTCGCTATTTTGTGGAAAATATTTACTTTACCTTTGGAAATTGTTTTTCCAGTTGAGAAGTAAAACACAAGTTTAAACAGGAGAATGGCCCTTGCAAAAACAATTTGTGTCGACTTCTGTGATTGAACTCCAGCGATTTCGAAAATGTTCAGCTCAGTTCTGCGACCAGGGTTCTGCCCAGCCAAAATTGAGTGCTGGATAAAATGCTGAGCACCACGCCCACATGTGCCACACCCATGATTATTAGGGTCATCCCAGAAGACGACATATAGAATGTTCATTCATCAAACTATCAGGAATTCTGCACAAAGATTACTAGAGATCAATCAACTGAATTGATGAATATGGACTATAAATTAACGAATACTCCATCCATACAGCACAGTACTTAACAGTGTACTACATTAAACCTATATCAAAGGTGCACGGCTAGAACTAGTACAGTAGAATCATCACTGCTTCGTTTCTCAATGCATAATTCGATCAGTTCAGGGCCATCTCCGTCGCCCGACTGTTTGTTTACACTGGTTTTTCGGCTTTTGAAATTCAACACCTATTCGTCATTTGA
>OFHS01005362.1:0-11976 GCA_900245855.1 Calvadosia cruxmelitensis
GATTGATTGATTGATTGATTGATTGATTGATTGATTGATTGATTGATTGATAGTAGTCTTATTCGAAAACACATAATCAGTTCTTGATACAATAGATTACTAATTTATGTTTACATGGCATGCAAATACTATACAGTAGTACGACTGATTCTTGAGGTTTTTGTGTATAAATAGGCTCGTTAATTACATTAGTTTTCATTTAGTAGTTGCTCATGCAACGATTTCAACGGTTTTGTATGGTTTTGTATGTATGTATCTATGTATCTATGTATGTATGTCTGTTCAAAACCAGGCACCTGCCACTCATGTTCAAGTACGAATTTTGTGACCTTTGGGAAACAACACGGCTCTGGTTGTGCACGGTTTACGGAACACACCGCACAGCGCCAACGCTTAGACCAGATCAAAGTTGAACAATGCAAATTGGTTCAGAGTCTAACGAAGCCGTGTTTGAAAATAGAGAGGTTTAGATTTGGAACGAAGCCGAAGACGAAGCCGCGCGCGTGGCCAAAGAGACTGGGTCGGCATCGTTCTCGTTCCAAGTGCTAATGAGGTCTTTAGATATTTTTCGGAACGAAGACGAAACTCACTTCGTGCAACATGGCGGCTGAGCGGGAGATTGTCGAATTGCTTGCGATTGATCTGCACTATGATGGCATTGTTGATGCAGTTGATGTTGCAGCAGTCCTCCAGGAACTTGAAGAGAAGGCTCCCGTCTTCCCTTATTGGTCTTACGACAGATTTTCGCTAGATTCAATGCTGGAGGACGAATGCCTAAGCGAATTTAGATTCGGAAAATCTGAAATTCCCCGTTTAGCTTCAGCATTAAGCTTGCCTGAAAAGTTTGTGTGTCCCAATGGAACAATAGCAAATCAGCTGGAAGGGCTGTGCATGCTGCTGAAAAGGTTAGCGTATCCTTGCCGATACAGCGACCTCATTCCAAGATTTGGAAGATCAAAGACTGAGATCTGCTTGATAGTAGCAACCGTAATGAAGTTCGTCTCAGAGACTCATGGTCATCTCCTGGAGACATTTGAGCAGGATTGGCTACAACCCATACAACTGATGGAGTATGCCAATGCCGTCCATGCCAAATCTAAGGCCTTGACAAACTGTTGGGGATTCATCGACGGCACTGTGCGCCCTATTTGCAGACCAGACAAAAACCAAAGAACGGTTTAAAATGGTCACAAGCGTGTCCATGCGCTCAAATATCAATCCGTCGTTGCTGCAAATGGTCTCATTGCAAATTTGTATGGGCCAATTGGTAAGAACATAATATTTCATATCATTTACTAACCAATTTCTTTGAATTGTGTCGCGATAATTATCTTCCACTGATAAATTGGTACAGCTGTCTAGGTGATCATATTACAGCCATGGATAAGGAATCATTTATTCACATGTTGTGAATTGAGACTCTGTGATTACTTATTGAATTATTATGCTTTGTATTAAGATATATTATTTATCAATGTAGAACTTTGTTGTGTTCATTTTCAGAGGGCAAAAGACATGATGCTGGGATGCTGCGGACGTCAGGATTGCTTGATGTGCTTGCTGAGCACTGCAACACAGAGGATGGTCTTCCGCTTTGCATCTACGGTGATCCGGCTTATCCATTGCGGGATCATCTGTTGACTGCCTATCGGCATACGCATCTGTCAGAAGCTCAGAAGGAGCTCAACCGGGCAATGAGCAGTGTGCATGTGTCTGTAGAGTGGATGTTTGGAGAAATCGTAAACTACATGGCATTTTCCGAGAATCAAAATATTGGTCTTTCTGCTGTCGGTACCATCTACAAAACATGTGCATTACTGCGCAATGGTCTGACGTGTTTGTACGGCTCTTCCACGTCAACATTCATGGACCTGAACCCACCTCGCCTTGAAAACTATTTCCAGCACCTATACCTGAGTGATACAAAGTATGCAAGCCCTTTTGTGAACCTAAAATATATAGTCATTATGTTTTAAATTTGCATATGTAACTCCCATTTTGTTTCAGGTGCGACCCCTTGAAGAAACACCAAACAAACACCCCACGATGAAACAACAACCGGCTTTTTTTAAAGCCACCAAAACAAATTGAGAATATTTTGTTGCCTTCTATTTTGTCGAGTCTATTTTCTTGTGCTACATGCTTACTATATGATACCCAACTAATAGACAACTCAGAATAATTTTCATAATTTTTCAATAGAAAACGAGCACAAGGGATACAGATATAGCACTTCAAAAACCCTGACAGAAATTTCAGGCATTTTAAACACTAGCCATAAAATAACCTAATAAACTAATACATTGAAACCTATCTATTGAATGTATCTCTCATCATTTGCATCATCTGCATTTGCTGCTGCTGTATTTGGAGTAAGAACTCCTGCTGCTGCTGCATGTTGCCAAAAAAACTGCTGCTGTTGTGCCATCATAGATTGCTGTGAATCTCGGTAGTGGTTCTTCTCATCGAGCTCTTGCACTCGGATCTCAATCTCTTTCTCTGACTGTTGCTTCCGCATCTCTATACTTTCCTTTAAACCTTCAATGGCTTGTGTTGTTTCTCTCCTTCGTTTAGATGTATCATCTTCTTCGTCAACATCGCCTTCTCTTTCTCTTCTTTTCCTAGTTTCACCTACGCTCTCTGTAGCTTGATTTCTCATTTCTTCTGCTCGGCTGTTTTCCTTGTCGCGCTTTTGCTTCTCTTTCGTGTTGGCTTCTTCAAAGCCTCTCTCCGCCTCGTCCACCCGTTCGATTATCTCCATCATTCCATTAAAAACTTCATCGTCTTCTCCGACGATGCCTGAAGCTCGTATTTCAGCGTTATTTATTTGTTGATACTCCTTCAACATTTTTACAAATTTTTCGCGAACAGATCGCTGGCTCACTTTGAATTTTGGGCATTCAGAGCCATTTAGCGTTTCCAACAAAACTCTCCAGCCTGCCCCTCTCTCCCGTGTTTGTTGCTTGTAAACATAGGGCTCTACGACGAGCAATTCTTTCACAAATGTCCTTTCGTGTTCTTTTTTCCAAAGGAAAATTTCTCGACCTGTTGATTCCGCCATTTTAAAATGAGTGAGTTGGCGCGCAATTCTGCTCGTTGCGAACGGAACGAAGAAAGTGAGAAAGCTCGTTCCGAACGAAGCAGATTGGAACGAAGTCGAGCGCGGGGGCTCCCCTAAGATGCGCAGAAGAGCTGCGCACTTCACCACTTCGGCTTCGGATTCGTCTTCGTTCCAAATCTAAACCTCCCTAATCTAAATCTAAATGTCACCTTGAAGCCGAGCTATATTTTCTGCAACTTTGATAAAGTTTGATGAAATTATCGCTGTGATATGGGCACCTTGAATTTGTGTGCTTGCCTTTGCAAACCGTTGCGCAGGAATGGTGTTGCGCTCGAATGGTTCGAAAAGATCGATTTCAGTCTCTTGGGAGGCGTAGCTCAACTGAGAAACAATGCGCAGCTTTCGAAGCTGGCTGAGGTTGCGTAGCAAGCGGAGAACTGTGATATGTATTGGATTAAAAAATATCCACCCAAATGTGAATCAACGACGCTGGACGTAGCTGCGTTAGCAGCGCCGACCAGCTAGTGTTATTTAATGCTCACTCCAAGGCTCACTCAAAGTTTATCAAAGACGGCGACATGTTGCTAAGCAACAGCCATCGAAATGGTCGGATCTTATTACGACTGAATAATACAGGGAAGAGAAAGTGAGTGAATTTTAAGTCGATTCAGAACCTCGCGCTCCTTCTATAAGCTGATGACGAACAGATGTTATATGCCATGCAGCAATTTGACAAGCTTGTGCGTGCTGGAAAATTTCACAGAAAGTGTGATGGAGACAGACGGTCGCGGCTGTTTGCGATCAAAAGATATACATTCCTTCAAAACAGCAGGAAATTGTCGGAAAGCAACATCGGAGTGAAGGATACACAATGTTTACTATACCAAATCATTAATCAACTTCTAAATAATCTTTTTCAACTGCAAAGTTATACAGTACTCTACAGACAGATGTGAAACTATCGTGTCAAACTGCTTCCATCACGCATGGGAAAGCGACAGAACGAATTTTTGAAGAAAGAAAAAAGGAAAAAACTGACTTTTCGCCAACCTTGCTGAAGTCAACTATAAGCATTCCAAAACTTGACATATCGTATTTAAAGATAGAAGCAAGTTTCAATAATAAGGAATTTGAGATCACGGAGAAACCACATGTAAACAATTTCCAACATTTTATCAACGTCAATCAATATGCGTTGTACGTAGGACCCTGATGATGTTGACATCTGTTACTTGTTTCGCTGAAGAACCGCACAGAACAATAATTTCATCCGTCGTTAATTATGATTATTATTCGTAATGTATGTCAATGTAATCTGATCCAATCCTAGTATTTACCACCTGTGGACATGTTTTAATTTAGCAGTTCAGTTTAATGTGAATTGCATTAGCCACAGATCTTCAGATTTGCCTTCTGTTCAATTTCAGTTTACTTCAATTAAGTTTACTTATGAAATAAAGTTTTGGAAATATCGACATTGTGTTCCGTGCCGTTATTGTGTGAAGTAATCTCAGCTTGTCGATTGTCAAACATATTGATTAACGATGCGGAATAGCCATAACGATAGTTGCTTAAATTGCATCCATGGTTGTAAATTATGTTATTGCTCATGGCTGTCAATATTGTAGATTACATATTAAGAAACAAGCGCCTGAAAACACTTGTATCATATATGGCCTGCATTATTTTGAGGTTGGCTAATGTAATCAAACTTACTACGCAGGTGCTCACCTGAGTATGCCCCAAATGTTAAGCGGTACTTGTCAGATTCGTCAGCCACTTTGAACGATTCGTATTCAGCATATCTGTGATCAGTTCCATCCCACATGTCAAAGCGCAGTGTGTAGTTGCCAGATCTAGTCAGAAGGTGGATCTTGTCTAGACCAAGCCAATATTCACCAGTGACGTCACCGAAGCCATTCTTGTACGCATCCCAGTCACGGTAGAAGTCCACACTGCCATCAAATCGACGTTGAAAAACAGTCCATCCTAAACCGAAATCATAAGAACAATTTTAAAACAACAAATAGTAATAGATATCAAAGTGTTTTCAATAGCAGATGTTAGTGAACGAGTATTTACCTCCTCGGTCTGTTGACATGTCACAGACGACTTTAAACGAAGTCCATTCGAGATTTGTCAATGTATATATTCCGTCGCGGGTATGTCCATAGTGGTATGCCTCTTGGCAATCGTCAATCTGCAAGTTATTTAGATAAAATAATATCACTTAACTCATGCATCCTATAAAAAGAGTATAAAAAGGATTTATTCTATCCCATTACCTGCGAATAAGTAGAATGAAAGTAGACGCTTCCATTCCTTTCTTTTAAAAGGTTCTCATTTCCATTAAGAGTGATGTTGAACATTTCGCATATTATCATACCATTTTCAGACGTTCTTGCATTGCCTGATTTGCAATTGAATGAATTACAGCATTCCATAAAGCACATTGTCGCTCCGTTGACGGTGGTATTCTTGATGGTAAAACTAGAGATTGCCTTCCCGTTTATTATCTTAAAAAACTCTCCATTGCCAAACAGGGCAGCTTCGATTATTACGATACAAGTTAAAACGCAGCTCGTTATCTGCAAGAAAGTTACAAAAACATTGGTCAAGATTTCTCGCTTCATTTTTTTTTGCTCCTTTCCTTCACGAAGTGCTTCGCAACATGGAAATTCCTTATCTTTGTGACCAGCAACGCGACAGATGGCCGCATGCCGTAATTATGTACACTTAATAATTCAGTACTGTATCTTGTTCTTACAATAGGGTACTCATGGTGAATGAATTGATGTATAGGAACGATATGGTTTGTTTGTCCACGCAAAGTGAGAGGAATGCCACTTAAGACAAACTATTTGTAACAAGCGTTTACACAACATCAGTTGTGCTTTCCCGCAAGATAACTAAGGTGTAATTAGAATTCAACACAACACAAACAAAGCTTTTGTTTCTCTGCCGACGCTTTTCGAACGTAATTATGAAATCCGAGGAGCCAACCCAAAAGTTCCTAGCCCTTGTAAAAGTTCCATTAGTTTCTCGCAATCTGATTGGCTGTGAGTTATGGTGCAAATCCAGAGAAGCACCTGTTGGTATCGTGTAACGGCTGATCAATATCCGACAATACCTTGGGAGCGAATCGAACATTGAGCAAGGAGGATCTCTTGAAAGCCACCTATTGGCTTCTATCTAATTAGATTATATCATTCGATTTTGAGCTGGTTGCGGCTCTCACAGAAAATCCAGCGGCTATTTGCTCAAACGTCGCCATGATCTGGAACAAATGTAACAGTACAATTCAAACTGGATCAATGAACATCGTGCAATCACGCAATACAAGCAAATCAAGCTGTCATGTCGCGCAACGTCACGTTCTTCATTGTACAGTTTGCATTACAGATGGTGACCGAGGGGAAGGGACAACGCCTTAATGACCGAGTGGCAGGAACGCTGGATTTCGTTTCCCCGGTGTGAAATTTGGATTCCAGCAGGACCTGCTGCTGGGATCATATTGCCGTCCCAGGTGGGGAGGGGCTTAATGTGTCGTACCGTGCTGCACAATTATCATCCGCACAGATGTGGTTCAAAGCGTCTAATTAACAATTATAGATTAAAGAGCCAGTCCTATTAAATGAGGGGATGGTATGCTGTAAAATTTTCCAGCACGCAGAAGCTTGTCAAATTGCTGCATGGCATATAATATCTGTTCGTCATCAGCTTATAGAAGGCGCGTGTTTTTTGGGTCGACTTAAAATCAAGTTACTTGCTCTTCGCTGCATTATTCAGCCGTAATAAGATCCGGTCATTTCGATGGCAGTTGCCTAGCAATATGTCGCCGTCTTTGATAAACTTTGAGCAAGCATAAAATTAAATATTTGCTTTATTATTATTGCATTTTCACACTTCGTGCGACTTTAAAGAAGTCGTAGTGTTTGCAAAAAGTTAATTAAACATAATAATTGTTCCAAACTTAGCAAACCTGTAAAATCTTTCTCTGAACCCATCATTTCTCTTGCCTGGATTGCTAAATAAGAGTAGTGATTTCCGTATCAAAATTAATAGACCTTTGAGTTGTCATCATCGTCACCTTCTCTAGAAAAATTAATTGTTGTGTTTAACCATAAATGTAAACATTTCTATAATTATTATAGATGTTTTACAGAAATGTAAATAAATTATCAAGTCAAAGGAATACAAAGGCGTACATTTGTTTTAGTATAATACATCGTGCTAAATATTGAGCTTTTGCATTCGTTTGTATTTGTAATTGAGGCTTGGTATTAATGCATACGGTATAATTTTATTAATTCAATTCTTTAGAATAAGCAGACAACTTGGACGATTTTGACTACGAAGACATAGCTCAACAAAACTAAGGAAAAAAGCCAACTACGCTTGATTTTCTGTGGCTATGTCCCATTGTGATGTCGTGTGCTTTCGTGGCGATAAATTCGCGTTGAGAAGCTCTCCCCGGCTACAATACATGGTACATATTGTACAGTAGTAATATATTTGTTTTGTTGTATTAGATTTTTAAATCTTTAATGGATAAGGCAAATACCACAGTTAAGTATGATAAATTACAATTGATTTCACAGAACATGCAAATATTGTTTCAATTTCATTCAGAAATAGCGGGTGACTCATTGGCTTTACATAATGGTAAACCATTCAGTACTCTTTGAGTCTTGACAGGGACAACGACGGCCATGAGTACCATTGTGCAGATCTGCGAAAAGGAGCATTTTGGTATTTTGGATGCACTGCAATAAATCCAAATGGTTTGTACCATCAAGGTTCGGTAAGCGAAATACATCATGGAATCACCTGGAGATCTTTCAAAGGTGATTCCTATTCATTATCCCGGATGGAAATGAAAATTAAACGAATGGGATAATGCTAAAAGAGTGACAAATTGTGCTCCAGATCAAAGCTTATGATAAATGCATGCTTGCAGAGACTTGTTAATGTAACAAAATGTATCAACAGTGTGTAGAGACATTGCCATAGATAGTCGTCTCATGTTCATAGCTCTTTAAGATGCAGCTTATTGCAACAATATAAACCTTTTTGCACATTTATTTGTCTCGTCCACTGTTTTATTCTCCGCCTCATTAGAAGGTCATTTGTTGTCTAGCGCTTTCACAGCAGGTGCTTTTTGAATTCAAGTGAAATCTTTCTAGAATATAAAATATCCAGGCCCTAGCCAATGACTCACAATCATGCTTCGGAAGATTAACATGCTAAATTTGATATAAAACGTTGGCTATGTGAATATTTACTGGATGAATGTATCGATAAAGGATTCAATCCATTCTCCTATGAAGAGTAAAGCTTTCTCATAACGTAGAAGAAATATAACTACTGATTAATTACAAACGTAAATGCCATCGAGTATTGGCATTGTTTGCCGGACTAGCTCAAAGCTAATCAAGACACCTATGTCTTACAGTCTTGACATCCTATGTAGTTTCAATCCAGGGCTACACACAACGAAAAAACAACTTGAAATTAATACCAATGATGAGATTTGTTTCAATTACTTACGAGAGTAAGCTACATGCAATAGACGCGTAGAACAATACCATAATCACATCGAAGAGATAAATCATTTTTAAAGCAAATGACATTAGCATTTCACTTACACACATTGCAAATCAGCATTTCACAAAAATCCTATCTCTAGTTATCAAAAATGCCCAATGAACAATGCAGAGGATTATTGGACATTGCTAAATGTTTCTTCCTTTTCTTTAGATTGTTTTTCAGTTGCTTCCGCCATTTCTTCATTAGTTTCTTCTGAGGTTTTCTGACTTGATGGATCATTGATAATTCTACGCTTTACGAGGATCAACATAACAAGTACGATGATAAGCGCTATCAAAGAAAATCCTGACAGGACAAAATAAATGTAGCCAGCGTCGATATCCAGCGTTAGTCGGTAGATGTTTGGGGCTAGTACAGAAGTAATTAACGTACAAACAACACCTGCTGTTTCCAAAACACTGATAGCCTTTCCTGCATCCTTTTCAGCTACAAGTTTCGTTACTCTGCCTCGAAATACAGCTGGTGCTAGAAACATCGTCAATCCAAACATGTTTACAAGGAGCAACATCAACGTAGACTTGCTTAGTCCTACAAGCAACATTAAAACAATCATTGACGCTGGGCCAATTACCAGAAGTGAAAATTCCTCAACACCGCAGCAAACTGTCAGAAATTTTGTAACTGCCCATGGCCCGATACCTCGAATAGCGGCATTATATGCAAGATAATATCCCACCTCCAACGCAGAAAAATTGAATGGAGAATTGGTTACGTACAACACAATAATAGCTAAGTCACCACGTGCTGCTGCTAGTAAGAAAATAAATGCAGCCATAGATATGATGAAATTATTCCGGTACATTCCACCAAGTGTCACCTTGAATGATGTCTTAAAATGAAACCAAGGGTTCAGACTTTTCTTTTCATGTATTTGGGTTGGATCAGTAAGAGGAGTTGGCTTTGCAAAGAAGGATATAAAGACTGTGTTAATCCCAGAAAGAACAAGCACAGTGCCAAAGGCTGCTGGAAAACCAAGTTTTTCCAGAACAATTCCTGAAAGAAAGCCAGCAACAACATCTGTCAGCAGAGCTTCCCCTTGCAAAAATGTCATCCTTCTGTTTCTCTCTTCAGATGTGCTCGTCCTTGCGATGTATGTGCCAGCAACAACGTACAGTCCTGAGATATCGCCATAAAAACATGCCAAGAAAGCAGTAGCAGCCACAAACAATGGTGAACTGTACGGAAAATAAGCACATATTAGGAAGAGAGCTGCTTGGAGGCCCATTACAATTGATGGTATGAACATGGCTCTGCAAGGGCTGAGACGATCGATGACGGAGCCCCAAACCATCAATGTGAAACATGCCGGGAGATAACGAGCAATGTAAGTCATTGATAACCAGAATGAGGCATCCTGTTGGGTGTATTCTTGCTGAGTTTTATGCAGCTCGAGGTTGGAGCAAATGATGTCATTAAAATGACGGAGGCAAGAATTATGCTTGAGATATTGAGGAACGACGGCTTGTAAGATCCGGTAGCTTGTCATTTGGAGCCACACAAAGATGTCAGCAGTCACGTTGACTGCAAGAAGTCGACGGCAATCCATTCAAAGTTTCAAATTCAATAACTGCGAAAGCAAAACAAAGATTCATGTAAATACATGAATAGGTTAGCCTTCTTGATAGATTTCCAGCTAAAACTAAGCATAATGTTTGTTTGTAGCTGGATCGTGGGGTCAAATAATCTTTTTCGAGTCGCGGTTGCTTTCGTAACCAGTCATTCTATACAGTGTAACGAGATGTGGATTGTCTTTCTGTATCATGGTAAACCGGGAGTGTTTGTCGTGTAGGTGATTTGTGCTGATTTGTGCTGATGCGAATGATGTCTGACTCAATTTCGAGTAATCTAAATCAATCCTACGACGCTCTGCAAAAGCAAGCCCTTGGATAGTAATGGCCTAGTATCATAGCCACCGCTGAAATGAGTTTTCTGACACCATCAGGGTCTGCTGTTGACCGATCAACGCCAACTAGCAACTCACGACGTCATAGACTGACTGGGATGCGCCGTCAAGGACACATTCGGATGGTATTGCATCGTGATGTATTAAATGTTGAGTTGTCTTTCTTTGGTGCTACCTTTTCTGACCATGATTTATGGCGTATTTTATGTGACAAGTGCATTTAAAGGAAGAGTGACCGCCTGTTCATGCAGAGGACCGTCTATGTTATTGTTATTAATGAACTTCAAATGAAAGTACAATCATCCAAGTAGGCTTCAGCGTAATCTAGATAACAAACTTTATTGGTAACATTGATTTCAAACTTCCATGCCGTGATCACACTGTTGGAGAGTAAATATGCATGATGTAAGTATTGTTTCCTGATGAAATGACTTGGAAATCTTTCTGATCAGCAAGCTCACCAGAGGCTCTTTCAAATGCTCCTAGACTACTACGGTTTAAAACCGAGTTCACATGGTGCAGTTCGTTTCTTGCAATATGGGCCCTAATCACCTGCACACAGGACACATTTAAAATTGCTTCCTATGTGCGACGTGCCACTCATATGATGCAACAGAATTATATCGGCAATATAGCCGAAATTACCACGGGGAGCACAAGACAGAGGAAGAAAAGGCATTCAAACGCGTATTAAAGTTTAGCCCTCATCGCAGTTGTAGTGGTTGACGCGCGGTCTGTGTGAACTTGATGTCGTCACCGTGTAGTCATGTGATTGTAAGAATATGTAGCAGTGTCTTCCTGTAATCATCCTCTTTGCCGTCTGTAGTTCGTCGTGTCAACAACTCTGTCTGTTCTCAAAGCTGTGTCTCACGACATAGAGCTCTGGCACCAACGACCATATGTACTCCTTGGAACTCTGCCATCTCTACCTGTCGTGGGACCAGCAACCTCTCTATCAAATATATATATTGTGGAATGTGAAAGCCTTCATCTTCGTCCCTTTGTCCTTCCACACGGTCTTGAAATTTGTAAAGCATTGATGCCTGCTTCTTTTGGCAGAGCAGTCATTTCGAGAAGTCGTTACGAGACGCCGTTAAACCTGTTTCAATCAAAGTGCCGGTGTGGATTTCGGCAATCGCATGGTTGTACTTTTACATTTGTTCAGTTCCTAACCTCATCATCATCATCATCATCATCATCTTTTATTCAGATACCATATAAGCCCTTTATGGGCTTTTTTTCAATGGGCTGATACATAATAAAATCAAGTGAATACTGGTAAACTGTTTACAATATATATACATATATACTTATTTTTTTTCTTTTTTCTTTCTTTTTTTCAAGTAGTAGAGATTAGATAAATTAAACATAACTTTTTGAAGGCCAATCTGTCAGCAGTTTC
>OFHS01005363.1:0-11972 GCA_900245855.1 Calvadosia cruxmelitensis
TCTCTCAATCTATTTAGTTGCCGAATATGTCTCATTCGTTGGACTGGTTGTTTTGTCGTCAGACCCTCTTGACATAATTGTCACTATAGAGTCCCCTCAACAATACAGTGACAATTTTCAGAGCCTGGGTCTTGCCTGTGTTGATTACTAGGCAGTTGTTCATAAAGAATAGAGACAGGTTCTGAATATCTGCATTGAAGCAGTTTCATGATTGACTGTAAGACCCTACTGGTTTCGTGTGCTCAAGAGCCGACGTTTGATTTTTGTGCATCTATCTTAGGAATATTTATGGTGGTAAGTACACTGTTAGAACAAAGGGCACAGATTGTATACCCTAGCTTCTTGCAGACACACACGTGTACATGTTCATTTGTTAAGTAACCTAAATGGTGTACAATCGTAGTAATTATGTCGATTGTAAATCGTAATTTCCAGTTTAAAAAAAAAAATCGAGCGACACGCGCGTTATTGATGACTGCGCATCAAACACACTCCTTGAATATCACTCAATAATATATTATTGAGTCGATTCTTCACAATGTACACGGACCACAACTATCCTACCTTTGCTGTAGCTAGTTACTCTGACCATTGGACACCATATCAGATACACCATCTTGCAATGTGTCCGAATTTAAGTCTGCTTTGCGCCATGTCAAAGGCAAGAGCAATGCCGTCGTCGACACCTTGTCCCGCATCACCCTCCATGCGCTCGAAGGTACCAGCCCACAGTACAATGTATAGCTTACTGGACATGGCTCGCGCTTAGTTAAAGATAATTCCAGCTGTGATCAACTTTGTCATTCTGCCTTGCTTGATCTCCAAGCCTGCCCTCTCCCTGTTACTGACGTTACAATTCTCTACGACATTTCCCGTGGTCATTCTTGTCCAGTGGTTCCGTCGTCGTTTTAGCGGGCGGCTTTTGATCCCTTACATGGCTTATCTCACCCCAGCATCCGAGCTTCCCGTAAATTTGTAGCAGAGCGCTTTGTCTGGAAGGACATCCGCCGATACATAGGTATATGAACTCGCACGTGTGCGCAGTGCAAAAGCAACGAACGTTACCGGCACATCCGAGCCAAGCTAGATCACTTGCCAACGCCTGACCGTCACTTCGACCAAATCCATGTAGACATAGTTGAACAACGTTTCCTCTCTCCCGGCGTTTTTCACTGATACCTCTTGACAATTGTCGACCGGTACAAGTGCTCACTCGAAGCCATTGCGCTCAGTAACGCCAGAGCCCTTCTCTTCACATGAGTCGCTCGATTTGGTGTTTCTACCATCATCACAGCTGATCGTAGTCGACAATTTACCTCCGACCTTTAGGCTGCTCTGGTGTGTCTACTCGACAGACAACCAGAGACCGGACAACATCTTATCTCCCTCAAGCCAATAGACTTGTCGAGCGTTTCCATCTTCAATCAAAGGCTTCTCTCTTTGCACGCCTGATTGACAGCAACTGGTATAATCACTTGCTGCTGTTCTCTCCTGCTTGGCAATCGTTGCACTGTTATGCCGCAAAAGTCTTGTAGGGGATGCCTCTCCGATGGTCAGGCGATTATTTCGCCCCTTTCTCAAATCAGCCATGATCAATTGTCGTTCCTGTCCCTCGATACTTCCAAGAAATGCGACACTCGCGTTCAATTATACGGTTAGGGTACAGCACATAATTATTTGTTCGCTTGTGGACTATGCGAATATCCTCCTGTGTGGAATCCTAGCCAAGCTGCAGACGTGAGTAACGCAAGCATTGTGCAGAGCAGTACGCTTAGCTTTTGGTTTCAGCTGAACTCATCGGTCCGATGATTGTCTCGCAACAATCCGGATAAAATATAATTGCTACTGTATCCGAAAAACTTGTTTCTGACAGAGCTTGATTCACAAAGTGAAGTGACATTATCGTGCCTATGACAGATAAGTTTATATTTCGTGAGTAGATGTTACATTTATGAGGCCTTCAAGTTATTATGTAATCGAAAATGTGCTTGTCAAACAGAAGGTGCGTAATAAATGGTGTTCTGGATTTGGACAAGTAAAACGTGACTTACGACGCCGACGGGTCGTCAGCCCATTACGGTGATTATAAAATAGATTTGTATTGTATATTATAGTGAGTGTGGCCGTGTATGACGCCTAGATTATATTTGTCGTAATGTTTCAGGATATATAGTAATATTATGTTTATAGGCAATTAATTGACGCCACGAATGTATTGATTGTATAGACCACTAATTAGATTTATTGTTTATGTTGCGACATAGCAACCGTAACATGTATAAAAGGGCTAGAGTAAAGGCTATGAACTAAGAAAGGCACGTTTGGGACGCTGCAAAGCCGTGGGAAAGCCACCGATGTAAGTAGCGTATTTCGTACTTCGTTATTGTATCCCAGGATGAATTCCTTTTCAAATTGGACAACGTAAATACGTCACCCGCGATGATCATTCAAGGAAGATCAGAGGCCTTGATCAGAGGTAGGTTAACTCATTAGTAAAATTATGACCTCGGAAGCAAATTCTGCAACGGCCGTGTTGTTGTAACGACGTGATGGTTTGGTTTTGGGACGGTACTGTTCATCTGAACAGCCCGTTCCTCTTCTTTGCAACACATGCATCAACAGACTTTTTCCACAAACTACGGTTAGATACATCAGACAAGGAAGCATTAGTACACACATGATCACAAGTTAGCAAGTCATTGTACGTAAATAGATTAGCTTGGCAACGGCGAAATAACTCAGTTGGCTTCCAATGCAGAATGTCATGGAGGGGCTGGGGAGAGCGTTCTTTGCTTCGAATGAAGTGACAGAGAAATCGCAATCTACGCTGTCGAACAATTGACGATGCTGAAGGTGTAATCTGGCGTAACTGATCTGTGGAGACTATGGCTGGATAGCGATAACAAAGGGTGTGGTAGACAGGTTGATCGTAGGCCTGATTGAGACGCCCAGAGAGGGTTTCTGTTAATACCCACGATTCACAGGAGTAGAGAAACACTGGCTCAATGGTGACAAGAAACAGGCGCAATTTGAGATCCAACGAGGCAGAAGAAGACCAAAATCGATTCAAGTCCCCATTGGCCGACCAAGCCAAACCTCGACGGTAGGAGATGTCGTCACTCGAGGAAGGCAAGGTCGAACGTGATGGTATCGTTACGAATATCCAACACAAGAGAGGACGACTTCAAGATTGTATTATCGGTTGTATCTGGTTGCAGTCTGATTACAATCAATGGAACATGACTATTTATGCTAACTATGATTGACAACTGAATATGATTGGCGACAAATCCAACGATATAGCCAACAAATGTTGGGACCAAATATTGACCCGTTTGGCGGAGGGTTTCTACAACAACATTAATTCCACTCTGTCAAGGTCATCTGATGTCATAGTCTCATAGAGTCCTATGAATCTGTAGCGCAATCCAATCTGCACTCTATTCAGAATTGGGACACGGGACAACCCGAAACCGACAAGATCATGTTTCTGTATGTAGAAAGTTATTAACCAGTAGTTTTAATTTGATTCCATTGTTATCGTTAGTTTCGAAACTGGTAATGTTCCTTATTATGTCTGGCCACCACTGTGATTGTAAATTTAGTTGGCAGAATTAGTTTTGTCGATACCGAAACAACTCCCGCAAGCAGTTTCGTATTATTATTATGTAGATTTCTAAGTTTCATATGATCCATTAGATTTGTATATGAGGAGCAGCTTCGTACTCAAAACTCATGTTCTGCGAATTGCACAGTCCAAGGACTTGAGAAGACAGCTCTATTGTGACAAGCCGCTGAAGAAAGACAAAGTCGTTGGGAAGAAGCACCGATGTAAGCTCACCTTTCGTATTAATTACCTTTGTTTTAGCTGTAGCCTACATTCTATATTTTGAATCGTTTGTAATTGGTTGTTTTGTATTTTATCGTTGCTTAGTGAATTAATAATAAAGTAATCTCAGTCAACCCAACGGCTGAACTTTGAATCGGACTTGTCATTGTGAACACGCTCTATATACTGAGATCGGCTCTTTCGGTCTACTGTTTCAAGAAGACATTGAAGACGCACTTGTTTACTGAGCAGGCGTTTGAATGATGATGACCTTTTAGCGTAATGTTTAGAGAACACAGAGAGTAATTTTATAGTGTTATTTTAAATTCCAAGGTGGTTTTTATTCAGCTTAGTTCCTAGTTAAGGCCTGATTGAGACGCCCAAAGAGGGTTTCTGTTAATACCCACGATTCACAGGAGTAGAGAAACGCTGGCTCAATGGTAACAAGAAACAGGCGCAATTTGAGATCCAACGAGGCAGAAGAAGACCAATATTTATATTCCTTTTAGTTTTAACATGGTACATTCATTATAAGGAATGTATTCTCTGTGAAGCGCTATTAGGCAATTTATTGGGAATAGCGCTACATAAATAAATAAACTATGAAAATAAATATCTATCTATCTATCTATCTATAACTATTAATATAAACTATTACATACAAAAAAAGAAGATGGAGCTAGACCGATGATAATTTGCCAACAATCAATGCATTGGCAGAAAACTACCGACCAATTTCAGTTCAGCCTGTCTTATCAAAAATCTTAGAGAAGATTGTTCACAAACAATTTTATGACTTCCTAATCTCAAATAATTTACTGAACAAATTCCAGGCCGGTTTCAGGAAACACCACTCAACTGCAGACAGCGTACTTTCTTTTACTGAATTTGTTTCGAGCAGATAAATAATAAAAAACTAATTGATGTAGTGAGCATCGACCTGAAAAAAGCTTTTGACACTGTTGATCACAAAATTATCCTAGATAAACTACATTTTTATGGACTATCTCAAAACTGTTTACTTTGGTTTAGGTCTTACCTAACTGATCGTACACAAGTTGTGGAATGTAACAATTTCACATCAATTACAGAAAAACTGAAAACAGGCGTCCCACAAGGCTCGATCTTAGGTCCCTTATTATTTATATTAATGACAAAACTTCCTGTATTAGCTCGTGTAAAATCGGTTTCTATGCTGACGATACCATTGTATACATCTCTGGCTCAAACAAGAAGGAAGTAGAAACAGCATTGGTTCAAGACTTGAATCAGATCCACTTATGGTTAACAGCCAACCAGCTTAGCATTAACACTAAAAAAACTAAATGTATGATCATAGGCAGTAGAAGTAAAGTAAATAAAGAGCCAGATGAAGAACTAAATATATATGTAAACAATGACAAAATCATGATAGTTAAGTTGATAGAATATTTAGGAATTAAAATAGATTATTTGAATTTTGATGATCAGATGAATTGTAAGATAGGGAAAATTAATAGAGGGCTAGGTGTTCTGCAATATTGAAAGTGCATTCCCATTGAGGGTAGGATTGCCATATACACGCACTCGTGCTGCCTTACTTTGACTACTGCGCCGTCGTATGGGGAAACTATAAGAAAGAACATACCATCCATCTCCAGCGGGTGCAGAACAGAGGGCTCAGGATGATCCTTGGCTGCGACTACAAACACCTGTCACCCAAATGTTGAACACTCTTGGGTGGCTGAGCGTCAAAGCCAGGATCAAATATCATCAGCTCTCCTTGATGCAAAACATCCAACAAACTGAAGCTCCTCCTCTGGTCAGAGACCTCTTCCAACGTCCTTTCTCCAACAGAACATGCTCCTCCACAAATAACAACGTCTACATCATGTCAAGCCATCGCCACTCTTTCCAAGCTGCTGGTGCCCATTTGTGGAACAGTCTGCCATCGCACATGAAAGTGATCGCTAGCAGGTTCAGGTTTAACAAAATGTTTAAGACCTCTCCAGCCCTATGTGAAACTTGGCTCACTTGAAAGTAAAAGGCAATGCAGAAAAAAAAGAAAACAGACTATGTGCAAAAAAACAATGAAAAAAAAATATATATATATACTAATAGACCTATACTTGTAAGTTGCTGTGATCTCACCTTCCACGTAAAAAAGTTTTCTGTCAACTTGTAGGAATTGTGAATAAATGATGATGATGATGATGGTGTCATAATTTCACTATGGAATACTGACTACAATACGATACAGATCTACACTCCATATTGTTCAACAAAATTAAGCAAATCTGGCTTGAGCAAAGCAAAACTTCTTTACGATGTCTACAGAGCTGAAATGGCAATGCATGACCAGTGAGGAATTAGTTTAACCACGGTTTGACATTTCAATTTCCTGTCAAGTTTCAAGGATTTGTAATCGATCGGTGTTACGGAAAATATTTTTAATCGATGGCCGACTGTTCGAAATTACAATCGATTGTATGAAAAAACATTGCTGCATTAGGTAAACCTCTTAGTAAACGTCTAAATGAGAGCCTGTAAGAAATAAACGGACCCAATATACAGCCATAACATAAACAGTAAGACAGCAAAGCAGATTTATTCCATAAAAACAAACAAAAGCTCGATTAATAAGAGGCTATCACAACATGGTGTAACATAGCAGCAGCTTGATTTGACGATCTGATGATGATCATCTGATCTGATGTTAGGGAGAACGTGCAACGGAAGACCACGGAAAGCCAGCGTAGCAATGCGACAGAATGTGTCAGGCAAAAATTGCACATTTTGACAAAGAAAAATTACATTGAGAGAATAAATGAATAACAAAATTAATAAATTGATTGCTGGTACTGAAATTTGTAATGTTCAGTTTTCTTGGTTAGCCAGGTAGACCAGTGTAGCCAGTGCTTCCTGATGCCGGTGCCTGCTGTCCAGTCTGGGATTGGTAATACATCTCGTAGCCTTGACTTGGAGTTGGATACTGTTGCCTTGGTGACATGGTACGGGCATATGGATTACCCTGTTGGGGATATTGTTGCTGAGTGGGCATGCTCTGACTGTCTTGGCTGTAGGGAGTTTGTTGATTGCCATAATATGGTGTTGTCTGCTGGCGTTGGCCGCCCTGCGACGCATATCCCATTTGCTGTTGTGATTGCTGTTGTTGGTAGGAGGGCTGCTTGTCGAAAGATGCTGCAGATGCAACGTTCTGCTGCGGTGCTGAGCTCTGGTCAGTGTAAACACTACTGTTTCCACCTTGTGGCTCATAGTAGCCCTGTTGACTACCATACACTTGGCTGTTTGGGTCTGCAACCGGCATTGAGGATGGCATTGTACCTGCAGATATTCCTTGCTCGGATTGATACGTTGTTGGTATTGGGTTATTCTGTTGGGGAAAGCTTGGTTGTTGACCTTGTTGTAACTGTGGTTGTTGGTGATGGCTAGGAGCGTGAAACGCAGACTGCCCCTCTTGACTTCTAGTAGATTTTAAACTGGTTGGCACTTCAGAGCGTCCTGTAGAGAAATCCAATAACATCTTCAGTTTGCTCATCAAGTTCCCTTCTAGTAAGAAAAACAAGAGAAATTGTTTTGACGATAAAAAGAAACTGAAGAGTTCCCAACTCACCGACGCCCGCAAACGGGTCCTTGTTCTGACTGGTGCTATCTGCCTCTGATTTCAGCGGGTCAAACATGGCAGCATGTGCCTTGCTGTCTGACGTTCCCGTTTGAGATTGGCTACCGGGTACTTTAGCAACAGGCTTCTCTGCATCCTTCCCTGAAAAACACCAAGTCAAAACGACCCGTTTGTCTCCGGACGTGAGTAACGGCAACTGGGCAACGTCAACAAGGGTAAGCCCAGTTGGTTCCTGAACCCGCAGCAAGACATAAAAGCTAAATCTCAACTAATTGGGTATAATCAGACAAGGAAAGACAACTCAGTATCGGAATCACACACAGAGTAAATCAGCCAAGAGACAAAAAATGCAAACGTATCAAATATCAGCATTCTATTCTTCTTCACTCTCAAAGTCAGTTTGTAACGGTGTGATTTGATCACAAGGTACAATTCTCAACAAGATATCTATGACAACAGAAGCATCAAATGATGCCAGTCGGCAGCACTAACAAATTTCTGGAACACAACAATGCGACAACATTTCTCTTACATGGCCTAGCTAGTTAACAAGGTTTCTAACCATACTTCTACCTCAAAGTTAAATAAACAACATCCTTAAAGACGCTGTCTCTAATAATTCGATTGCCTCAAATATCTACAACTAGGCTGTACGGCATTTAAAATACCTTTACAATTATCTACACATCTTGCTTGGCAAATAATAATTTAGAACTACAGTTAAACTAACTAAAGAAACTAGAATCTTTTCTACGGCTAAATCTCTTCTGCTACCATACAAACATATTTACATTTCATAGAAATACCATGGCCTAGAATATTAAAAGCTAAAGTCTACAGTTTAACATGAAAAGTGCTTGGCACAACATCTCGGTCATCACGATACATATTCTCTGGGGTTCTAAACACCTCCTACAATTTGATTGTAGGTAAACTAACTAACATCTATGTAGACATGAACATACGAAACAACAGAAAGGGAAAAAATAGCATCTATCATAATGGTGGCATTTGTGACCTTGGGGTCATTAACTATTGCTAAACTACTACTTCTACTACTACTACTATTATTATTATTTCTATAAGTAAGGCTTTCCCATCTAATGGTGCTTCTATCGGTCCTCTTGTTTCAAAATATAGACAGGAGGCTGGGGGTGAGAAGAAAGCTTCTCTTCCGACATCGATCCCTCCTCCATTGATTGTTCCTGGTCAGCGATTTCTGTATCGGTATGATAGCCAGATTTGTCACGGAATTTTTGGCGTTCCTTCTTGTTGCGGTTCCGCACCCACTGCTTGACTTGCTCAGGTGTAATCTGTAACTGGCTTGCAAGCCTCGCCACAACTTCTTTTTTGAATTGCCTCCTGCTGTTGGGGCCTTCAAAATTTGTCTGATAAGCTACTTCAAGAACGTCACGGATCGAGTCTGGAAATCGAGATACAAGTCTTTTCTTGCCAATGTTCGCAGACGATTCCATCGACGCGATGCTGTATGTCGGGGTGATAGCCTCGTCCGCTTTCCTTTTTTGTCCAGCAACAACTGCCAGTAATGAACAAGAGGATTCAGTTGGCTGTGCGGTGTTGTTGGTCAGAGCGGGCGGAAGGAGAGGAAGACTCATGGCAACATGATCAGTTTGGGTTGATGAGGTTGATGCGGGTGCTGTGGTGGAAAAAGGAATGAGCTGCCCTGTGAAGGAGACCTCACAAGCCTACCACCCAACACAATCCTCAATCAAATGCAAACACACGCACAACATACGCAACAGCGCCCCGCAACAATACCATGAGCAACAACTCAATTTACTGATTTGTAAGACAGAAGCGCATCAAATTAAAGTGCCAAACCAACATCCGCCATAGGCACTTTAAATATGAACCAGTATCCTTACATATTTGCAGTGAGCTGGGGAATTGCATTATAAGACAAAAAATTATCTACCCAATCTATCGTCAACAAGCGTTGAAATGCTGATAGAACCAACAAGATTGAAATGCATCAGATAGAACACATTGCGCACTGACCAGCAATTTGAGCATTGTTTTGAATAGCCTACCCATAGACTTCAACTACTGATTATGGAACTGGTAACTATAAATAATGTGCAAATAAGCATAACAAAGCATTCTGTCGATAGAAACTGGTCTTGCAAACAAAGTGACCTAATAAAATCATTCACATGAAGCACATCTATTGTTCTTGCACAAAACGTGTCCGATTGCCATGGAAATATGACGGTCGCTGCCTTTTACAGCGATCATCTAGTTGAGTTCTTGTGTAGGATAACATGATTTTTATTCCATATCTAATTATTCTGGACTGTGAAGGAATTTGTAAGTTTTGCTTATTGATGCCTCCATTTATGCCAAGGATATTATTGGGAACGTTTTCGACATTCTACAGTCATGGAAACTAGAGATGGGTAGAACTGCAAATTTAAATTCGGTTTTCCCGAACTTCGGTACCAAAATTTGAATTCGAATTCGAAACCGAAAAAACAAAGCCAAAAACGACTTTGCAAACTATTATTTCTTTGATACAGAACTCAATGTTTTCTTTCTCAAAGTAATTCCAAAACAAGTTTCCGATAGTTTCACACAGCAAAACGATGGCAGTACTCAATACACGTAGAATTTATGGCAACAAGTGATAGCTTATTCGATAGCCAAGAAAATTTGAACCACGTTTTTGGAGTCGGTTTTCAGTGATTGACATAAATCCATGCCTGCTTCTGCCTTGCCCATATACTTGTTGTCCCTCTGAGAATTGTTCTCTCGAAGGAATTCAAAATTATTTGAATTCAAATTTGTTTTCCCAAATTTTAACTTTTGAATTCGAATTAGAAATCGAAATCTCTAATACCTGACTTCGTCCCATCTCTGATGGAAATTTTCTAAAAAGTGTCTCTCGTTTCAATTTGAAAACAGACATAGTGCTCTTGATAAGCACTCCACGTAATCAACAGAAGTTGATGCTATTCTGCATCATGCAAACTGACTGGTTCCATAAGAAAAATCTGGAGTAAGCATGTAGGCATCAATGCTTGATAAAATCGATATATCACAATTTGACTAAAAGATTATGGACATGTTACATGTGCTCAAAGGTCAATAACGTTATGTGTGCCTGCGACTAATTTTTCAATCGATCAAGTTCAATCTCAGACTCATGTGGCGCTACCAGAACCGCTTTGTCTGCTTCACACTAATCCACTTTATACCACCGTTCATGTGTTTCGATGCAAAATGTGCTAGTTCCAGTTCAAGTCTTTCTTCACTGCACCAATCACATAGCAATTTCTTTGTCATGTAAATTATACTAACACAGTGTCCAAGACAAACATGGCTGGCAGTAGGAGAACAAGCAACTTTGCACAACTGCACAGGCGTACTGTTTTCCCGAAAAAAAATAGTTTATCTGCACGCAGGCTAGGCTGAGTACAGCCTGACTAGTTGCTAATCTGGTTAGGTTTTTCCCTTGTTCTCGTACCTCGATTAACCCAAAGCTGTGCCAAGTGAGAATGGATGCAGCAGGGCCAGTATTACATTAGATGGCTGCTACAGATGTCTATGAATTGCACAAACTACTGCACTCATGCTACGATGCTTGATCAAGTCAACCTGGCTATCTAACTGTAATGATGGCTGCATACTGCAAAAGTAGAGGATAGAAATTTCTGCCAGTTTCAAAGACAGTAAATACATTACCTCTACAAATAACGGCTGCTGCAGCCATAAGGATTAGATCCAGGGGCAACGTTTGCTCTGTGGAGCCAGGGCTTAAGGTTGCTAAAGACATTGTCCCTACAAAATGTTCTCTGCTACATCAAACAGCAATTTAATGGACTTTAAAGTGTTGTTGATTATTGTTTGTGGTATATTTATCTCTAAAAATTCTCCTTTGATTGAGTTTCTTAATTACGAAATAAGCAAGCTGCTTTCACTTGACTTCACAGATTCACTCAAACAAGGAAGTAGTCACTCTTCATTTGCACTCAACAATGCATGGACCTGAAAGTTACGGTTTACTGACAATTGATATAAAAATGTAAGAACACTTTGGGGTTAAACAATTCAATAATCTTCCTTGTCAAAATGTTGGGCGTTACAACCCTAATCCCCCTTATCAGCCGTTCCTGGTTACATCCATCAACATTATTGTACACCCAACAAACAAAGGCAAATACAACTAACACAATATTTCACTTGAACTTACCGCTAGTTAATGAGCCTCCTTGGGGGCCTTGGGGCTGTTGCGGTTGTGCTGGCATGCCATCTGAGTAAGACTGAAGGCGACACAAGAGGTCATTGACTGTGTCACGAATTGTCAAGAGCTCTTTACGCAAATCTTTTACATGGTCACTTTCTAGAGGTTTTGGCTTTCCATTTACTGNGTGAATAAAAGCAAAAGGTTGGCAATAACAAAAACAGATGTAACATATCTCATATCTCACACTCCATTAGGGATGCGGTTCGACGTTAAAATGAAGATTCGAATATTCGACTGAGTAAGATTCGATTCGATTC
>OFHS01005364.1:0-11970 GCA_900245855.1 Calvadosia cruxmelitensis
AGATATATATATATATATTTCACAAGTGTTTCTCTGTTTGGATGTATATATGTATGTTCAAAACCAGGCACCTGCCACTTATTAGCAAGTACTGATTTTCTGACGTTTGGGAAACAATACAGCTCTGGTTGTGCACGGTTTTCAAAACACACCACACATCGCAAACACTCAAACCAGGTCAAAGTTCAAAAATGCAAATTGGTGAAGAATCTAACGGAGCCGTTTTGAAAATGTCGCCTTGAAAGCGAGCTATGTTTTAAACAAGTTTTAAGTAGTTTGATTAAATTATCGCTGTGGAAATGGCACCAGTTCTTACCATGACGAAACGTTGCGCTCGAATTGTTCTAAAGGATCGATTTCGTCTCTTGAGAGCCGTAGCTGAGCTGAGAGACAATGAGCAGCATTCGAGGGATAAAGCAAAGAATTGTGATTTGCATTTGACTAATTAACCTAATTAAGCACTTATGCACATCTACTTAATTTCAGTCACTTAAAGCAGCTGGACTCTATCAAGGCATCATTTTTAAAGTATTGCCTCCGATTCCCAAAGAGTATATAAAACACGCTTCGTTTTTTAATTGCTCAGTGCTCCTCATTTGTTGATGATCTGAAGAACAGTTACCCTTTCAACCGCATGGAACTCACGAAACTAGCAACATACAGGTTCACAAAATTTAAAATGTCGCTGAAAAGGGATATCTGGGGGCTCCAGCATTGTCATTTCTGTGGTTGATGCAAGAAAATAAGCCAAAAAGGAATATCACCAATAGACTCTCTGTACATTTATTCCATCACCTAATATGTTCCACATTTAGTTATCATCAACCTAACGAGTCTTGTATATGTAAGGAATGTAAATCAATGGCTTGAGATGTATATCGCATAATGAAGTGCGATTGCATAACTAATGACATTTTGTACATAAATAACGCCAATGCTGTCACGTAGAACCTAGCATGTGCAGCCTGTTTCCGAGTAATTCTGTAGTGATAACACATTTCACATCTGCTTATGGAAGAGCGAAATATATACATTATCTATCAACTGTCTATCTACTTCTAATAACATCTCATGACGAGGACAGGAATAGAACTAAATTATAGGATAGATAATACAGTGACTCTAGCCTACGACATAACAGCAGGACATCATTAAAATCAACGGGACTGACACAAGAGAGCAATATACAGGAAGATACTAGCGGAAACATGACAACCAATACGTGTGACGACAACAAGAACTATACATCTCACCACAGAAAGTCAGCTGACTACAACACTAGATAGATCTATTTCAGCAGAATATTCAGTGTGAGTGCCTGTTTACTTTCAGTGAGTTCCTGTGGTAAAATCGTTCAAGGCAAATCTGGTACGATTTCATCGGAAGATGCGAGTGGCGATTGTCATTGGCTGATTCAAGTGACCCAAGGCGAGAAGGTCTCCATCGAGTTCACACGTTTCCAGTTAAACAGCACTGATAGTGTATCAGTTTATGACGGCCAGAGCTATGAGTCGTTTGTGACATTCACTAGCACCGCTGTTCCAATGCCAATCACTGGTAACAGCCACTTCTTGAGGATAACATACAATGGTAGTGGACATGGCGGCAAGGGTTTCACGCTGAAGTTCAGACAGAGAGGTAACGCAGTTTCATAATGCTGTGGTTGTTTGGAAAGGAATGTTGAACTGTTTTGTTCAGGGATGTATCAAACTTGTGTCAGGATAAAGGTTCAGAAACAACATACGGGTCATCTATTGCGTAGCATTAATACTGAAAAGAAACAACCATCTGCCTGATCTGGTTGGGCTACCGAGTTCTCTTTCATTTTTTCAATATAATATGTTGACCTTTTGGAAAAAGAGCTAGGAATATTAATTTTCCCATGAGTGCTACCTTTCTATAAGGGTAAGATATGAATAGACGCTCTAAGAAAGAGCAGTAATTGTATTTAATCGTTTGTTACATTTTGTTCTTAGGTTGTGGTGGTTTGATCAGTGCAGCTGAAGGCGTGATAACAACACCCAACTTTCCAAATAACTACGATCCCAACTTGGATTGCTATTGGACCATCCACCGTCCTTACGATAAAATTAAAATGGCGTTTAAAACCTTCCATTTAGTCCAATCGCAATACGACTACACAGAGATAAAAGAAGGTCCATTCCAGAGCTCAAACGACGTCTTGATCAAGGATTACGGTTATGCAACGCCAATCCTTATCAAGGAATGGTGCGATCGCTGGGTGTACATCCATTTCCATTCCGATCCTAAATACGAGAGTAAAGGTTTCTATCTCATCCATGGTATATTCATACCAAGAAAAATACAATTGTATTAAATGAAAGATAGTCCCCGTTGCGTCAATAGTTGTAACACGCTCAAGAATGTGAAATAATATTGAAATCATAATGAAGATCTTGCGGGATGCACGATGTGAAAAATAAACATAAATTGAAATACTACTCTTTTTGCTGTTATCGTTGTCTTACCGTGCGAGCTTATTGAATGTAGTCTCTGTGAGTCGACTGAAACTGCTTAAAGTGTACATTGGAATCCCCTTAATTTGAAGTGTCAATGGACCGTAAAAAATGCTTCGAGTTATACGAGCTTCGAATTAGGAATAGTAGGATAACAATTGTCTTCCGATGAACAATAGACAAAAGACAAATGCGCGAGATCAAGGGACCGAGATCGTAGTTCGAAATAGATGAATATTCGAATTACAGGTCTTCGAATTAAGCAGATTCCACTGTAAACTACTTTCCTTTAAGAGGATTAAACATAGTTTCTTTGCTATGGAGTAATAGCAGCATAGGCGTCATCTTCTCTCGTCGTCAGAAAACCGAGTAAGAAGAAATGTAAAACTCTGGAACGCATTATTGATAAAGAGTAAGTTTTTGCCTGCCAGGGGAACTATCGACCATATAAAAAGATTACTTCCACAGTAAAGAAACAGGTTGCTCTGTCTTGCCTCCAAATGTTAACATCTCTAGTGGTTACTTCTCTTTGACTGATCATCAATTGAACTATGTGAGACAAATCCGTCATAATGATAATGGTATCACTGTTGCGTCCCTCATGTTATGTTCTGACAATCAATTATTCTCATTTGGATCCTTGTAAAAGATTTTATAAATCTAAATGAAATAGCCCAACCAGGAACAACTCCTTTTTCTTTTAATCCTATTGCTCAATCAGATGTAGAGGCTCTAATATTAACTAATCATCCAGGTACGAAATCTGTTGACATTAACAACATTGAAACTAAGGTATTAAAATTATGCTCTTCAAGCATTGCACCAACCTAAAGCGATATTTTTAATCTATCTCTATCGACTGGCACCTTCCCAGAAGCGTTTAACTTTGTTAAAGTGAGAAACTTGTCACACTTTTCCATCAACATGCTTTGACCCGATTCATCACACAGCTGACAAGACACGAAAACATCTTAGATCTTCTGTTGGCAAATGATGAGTTGGCAGTATTTGACGTTGATGTTGCTGATCCTTTTTCGACCAGTGACCATTCATCAGTTTTGTTTTCTTTGCAATTTTTTTCGCCTTGTGAAGACCCAGTTTCGCCGTCTTACGATTGTCCAAAGGCGTACTTCACTCAGTTAAACACAAACGATTGGCACACAAACGATTGTGGCACACAAACGATACTTCGGCCTAGTTCAGACGGCGCTCCAAGTGCGCTCCGAACTCAATTGCTGAATTAGGAGCGCACTTGGAGCGCCGTCTGAATCGATTAGGAGCATGAGAAAAAAATTAGGAGCGACGAAATGTGCTGGAGCGTCAAGCTCTGTCGCTCCAAACTACCCTGGAGCGGTGCTGGAGCGACGCCGGTTCAGATGGCGCTCTTGTCATGCTCCGAATTCAATTTCTTGTCATGGAATGGAGGCCAGGAGCAAAAATCGGCCCGATTTCAAAGCTGTTGCCATGGAAATCAGTGTAATCAGACACGTGCAAAGTTAGCGCTGCGTTGCTCGCGCATAAAGAAAGCTTGAACCATATAGATACAGACAGTCAAAAGTCACGCACATGGATAAAGTCAGGTTGACTTTTCATTCCATAATGTTGATGCTCTTTCTTGAGAATGGGCAATCGCTCATATATCTTGTAGACTCTGTGGCAATAAAAAGGCATCGCATTGCTCTTCAATTTAAAATTGATTTCTCACGTAAAATATTCAATTCATGACGTTATATTTAAGCAAAATGAGTTGCAAAATGCCCCTCAAAAACGAGTGAGCGAAACCTCAGCCACAGCTTCAAATTGCATGTTTACATCACTTGCGTATCCTATTCTGTGCAATCGTTAACTATTTCCGGAGGATGACGCATTTTGAGAATTAGCAAAAACGAGAACAATAGAATTTGACTCGTTATTTCATGTTTCACACACAGCCAATTGAAAGCGACGAATTAGGAGCGCCGTAATTAAGCCCTGTAATCTTCGTCTCTCCGCTGCCAACGGCCATTCTATTTCTGTATATGGACAATATCTCGTTCCACTGTCGTTTCGCGGCCTACGTCGCACATTCCTGTGGACGTTTGTTATTGCTGACGTCACGCACCCCATTCTCGGCTGAGACTTTCTCCAGCATCACAAGCTGATATTGGATTGTGGCCGTCGTGTTATCGTTGACCCGTTGACTCAACTGTCTGTCCCATTATCTACCGCCACTGTCGCTGCTACTCTGCCATTTCGTCGTCTGTCATTGTTCCTGCCGCCGTTCATCACCCAATTAGCCAACTTATTAACCAGCATGCCTCCGTGTTTTCGTACGTCGAAGGAGGAGTTTTGCCACCGCTGACCGCTGTCCGCCATGACACTGTCCACCGCATCGACACTGGCACGGCACAACTTGTTCATGCTCGCCCTCGCCAATTATCTCCTAACAAAGAACTCCTGGCTCGCGACGAATTCCGACAACTCTTAGAGGCCAGTTACGTCAGTCCTTCCGACAACCCCTGGTCCACGCCACTGCATCTCGTCGCGAAACAAAAGGATGGCAAACCGACCGGCAAATTTCCTCCTTGCGGTGATCACCGCGCCCTCAACTCTGTCACTCGTCCAGACCGTTATCCCATTCCACACATCCAACATTTCACGCGTCATCTGCACGGTGCTACCGTCTTTTCTACAATCGATTTGGTACGCGCCTATCACCAGATACCGATGCACCCCGACGACCGTGCCAAAACTGCCATCACCACTCCCTTTGGTCTTTTCCATTTCAATCGTATGCCCTTTGGACTCCGCAACGCCGCCCAGACATTTCAACGTTTCATCAACTCTGTTCTTCGTCCATTTCCCTTCGCGTTCGCCTACCTAGATGACATTCTGATCTCTTCCTCTGCTGAAGCCGAACATTTGCAACACCTCGACACCATCATTACTCGACTCGCCTCTCATGGTCTCCAAGTTCAACTGAGCAAGTGTACATTCGCCCAGCCTACAGTCGATTTCCTAGGCCATACCGTTTCTGTCACTGCCGTGCGCCCTCGCGCATCCAAGACGCAATGCATCATGGACTGGAAAACGCCCATTTCACACAAGACACTCCACAGTTTCCTAGGCTGCATCAATTTTTTCGTCGATTAATTCCTAATTTTGCTCATCTTGCCATTCCTCTCTACGAAACTATGAACTCAAAACCAACTTTCCAATGGGCAGACACCGCTTATCAAGCATTTCACGCACTCAAAGACGCCCTCTCTGCACGCCTTTTTCTCCACCATCCCGACCCAGCCAGCACCAGTTACTCGCTTGTAACAGGCGCCTCGGATTTCGCCGTGGGTGCCGCTCTGCACCAAACTACTGAAGCCGGACCCGTTCCTCTTGGATTCTTCAGCAAAAAGCTCACCCTTACACAGCGCGCCTATTCCACTTTTGACAAAGAGTTACTTGCTGCCTACCTCGCCACTCTGCACTTCAAACCGATGATCGAAAGACGCACAGTATCTCTCTTCACCGACCACCGCCCTCTCGTCGATGCCTTTAGTTCTCTCAAGCCACGCCCTTCTAATCGCCAACAACGTCATCTGAGTATTCTCGCTGAATACATTCAGACATTACATTACATTCGTGGTGCTGACAATGTTGTTGCTGACGCACTTTCTCGTTTGCCTAGTTCTCATTCACAGGAAGCCGACACTGCTCCGCCCACCGCAACCGCAGCCGAAGAAAACGATCATCCCTCGTCACCGCCCACCACAGCCTCGCCTGTCGTAGCCCAGTCTTCCGGCATCTCTACCGACGCCGTCGCCTTAGCAACCGACCTTCCCGCCATCGCTACCGCCCAGTAAGCCGACCCTCCTCCTGATACTGTACAATTGAAGTCATTTCCTCTCGACGACAAACAATCCATTCTTTGCGAAGTCAGTCGTCCGTTACCTCGTCCGTACATTCCCCCTCCTCTTCGCGCCGCCATCATTAATGAATTTCACACACTTGGTCACTTTGGATTCCGCCGTACCCTTCACATGATCAACGACCGTTATTATTGGCCTGGCATGTTGAACGACATCCGTCAATTCTGCCGTCATTGCGAAGACTGCCAACGTCAAAAAGTCATACGCCACACCCGTTCTCCTCATGGCTACCTGCTCCTCCCTTCTGAACGATTCCAAACCGTCCACATCGACATCACCGATCTTGGTCCTGCCCAATCCAATCCTGCCATTTCATTGTTGCCCTCTCCTCGCTATTTGTTAACCATGATTGATCGTTTCTCTGGTTGGTTAGAAGCTGTTCCTCTTCCTGACATTCACGCCGTTATCGTTGCTAACGCCTTCGTTGCTACATGGATATCTCGTTTTGGTGTACCGTTATATGTCATCTCCGATCGTGGTAGTCGATTCGAGTCTAATTTATTTCAAAAACATCTTGCTTCAATCGTCGGATTTCAACGTGTACGCACCACTTCTTATCATCCTCAGTCTAACGTCAAAATTGAGCGCAGCCATCGCACACTCAAAACTATCGTTCGCGCAAGTAATACTGATTGGCTCAACCCACTTCTGATGTCTCTCTTCGCCATGCGCATTGCACCCGACGCTGAAGGAATTTCGCCATTTACAATCCTCACCAGCGAAAACATTCTTATTCCGCCTATCCTCGCCAACAACATCACTTCACCTGCCAACCTCGTTCGTCAACTTCGCGACCTCTTACCTCACCTCCGACCAACGCCCACCGTCCGCAAGCATCCGCCTTCTTACGTTGATCCAAAATTAAAGACCTGTACACATGTTCGGCTTCGCATCGATCGCTTCAAGAAACCACTTGAAGCCCCATATCAAGGTCCCTACCGCGTCATCTCTCGTACTTCCAAAACCTTCCAAATTGACGTTCACGGAAAATCCTCAACCGTCTCCATCGACAGCCTCGAACTTGCCGCACTCCCACCTCCATCGCCGCCTGTACCTCCTACTTCGCGATCGCAACCTACCACTCCTACTATTAAGTCATCATCATCTGCTTTTCCGATTACCGCCACTTCTCCTGTTGTTCCTGATTCTTCATTGCCACGCCTTACGACGTCGTCCGACACTGACGATTCATCACCGTCAACATCACATCTGTCAACCAACGACGCCTCAATTACAACGTCCGCACCTCGTTCCACTATGGATGAACCTCGTACTCGCTCGGGACGTCATGTCCACTTTGACGATCATCCAAAAACAATTTATTACCTTCATTATCAATTTGTTAATTAGCATTTACCATTTACTTTTATTACTGTTACGCACACGTAACCTCTGTAGCGCACACGTGATTTACCTCGTTCTCAGTTAATCCGTAGCCTCATTTTCATGTAAATAGCCAATATTTAATCCTATGCTCAGTCACAGTCAACCGCAGTCCTCCGCTGAGTTTACCAGAAGAATTTCATTATCCAGAACATTGACTCGTCTCTCTTTCTACATCGTTATTATTGCATCCCGCACATTAGGATTGTTTATCTTAAGCATATTTTCAGCATTCAACCTTGCCTTCGGCTATCATCTATTGTTTGGAATTTCAAGAAAAATTGTTTGATTATTTCATGGCTAATGAAATCAGTAAAGACACAAAGCACCTTTTGTGACAGAAACTGTTCAAAACACCTTTTGAGGTTCTAGTAATTTAATAAACACTTTCATTGACATCAACAAACAAAGTACAGTACTCATTAAACAAAGCAAAGTAATCATTAAACCTGTATTGGGTGACCACCTGTTGCGTGAGACCATTTCTTATTTCTGTACATTCTAGATATCTTCTGTATGATTTATAATGTTCTTAAAGTTGATTTTAATATGCTCTGACCTCTAGCAGGAAGTACTGTTTTAAGGGCTAAAAAAAAACAGAGTATTATGATTTTTGTGGACTAATTATAATTATTTCACGGTTACTGTCAAATGAAATCAACAACAGTTCAAAACACTTTTCGAGGTTTTAATAAACTCTGTTTCATTGCCATCAACAAACAAACTACAGTATTAAATAAACCCGCATTGAGCGACCACCTGTTCTGTGAGACCACTTTTCATTTTGTACATTCTCGATATCCTTGGAATGATTTATAATGTTCTTAAAGTTGATTTTAATAATCTCTCGCAGGAAGTACAGTTTTATGGGCTAAACCGGAGAACTGTGATTTGTACTGGACTAATTAACATCCAGCAAAATGCGAAGCAGCGACGCTGTACGCAGCTGCGTTAACAGCGCGGACCAGCTAGTATATATATATTTCACAAGTTTCTGTATGTTTGTTTGTTTGTTTGTTTGCTTGTCTGTCCAAAATAGGCACCTGTTACTCATTAGCAAGTACGGATTTTTCGACCTTTGGGAAACAACACGGCTCTGGTTGTGGACTGTTTTCAAAACACACCGCACAGCGCAAACGCTCAAACTTACAGCCTACAAATATACGGAGATCATAAAGAATATTATGCTACTGATCGAGCCGAAGGAGCTTCTACTCATCGCCGAGCGTGTCCGTCTTATGTCCATGAAACGTGTAGCTGGTGAGTCAATCACGACATACACTACAAGGGTCAAGGAACAGTTGGCGAAATGTGATTTTGAGAGCCTCAAAAGTGCTAAAGATCCGTCTGATGAGTTGGGGCGAGCCAGCTTCATTAACGGGCTCTCTGACCCGAAGCTGAAGAAGGAGCTGCTTGATATTATGCGAAAGATGCCGGACACCAGTATATTGCAGTTGATGGAACATGTCCGTCAACTTGAGCTCCAGGATGATTTTATTCTTCAAAGCGAACAGCCCGTCTCTGCTCCACTTATTAACGCCATCGCTTCAGTGTCTTGACGTTGTAGCCGCTGTGGCAAGTCCCATATATCTGGCCGTTGCCCAGCATTTGGAAAAACTTGTTTCACGTGTGGTGAGGCAAATCATTTTAACTATTGTTGCCCAAGTCGCTTGCCACAATCGGGGTCCAACAGTGGCTCTGGCTCTATCGTCTCTCATGGCACCAAAGTCAAACAAGGTAGACCGCGGACTTCTCCAAAGTTTGTTCACACCGTTCAAGAATCAACCGACACTGTCGATGACACTTCCGAGTTTGGATCGGATACTAATGTCATTTGTTCATTAGATGAGATCGACATTAGTTCGGCAGGCTTGCTGGAAACTGTCAAAGTCAATAATGTTCCTGTACAGATGTAGGTAGACATTGGTGCTGCCACTTGCGTGTTGTCGTCAGCCGTCTGGAAAACTATTCAAAGTCCTTCCCTTTCGAAGAGCACCCGACGACTTCGCGCCTTCGATGACCACATGTTTAAGGTCCTCGGTGAGTGTGATGTCCTCGTTATGCGCAATAACGTCGAGCGCTATGTTATTTTCACGGTTGTGGACTCTCCCCGGTCGTATGGCCTGTTGGGCAGAGACTATCTGGAGCCCAGTGTCGTACATTCTGTTGCATCCGCCGACGAGCATTTGCCTGTCATTCGTGGTGTCACTGCCAAAATGGTTTTAAAGCCGGACGCTCGACCCGTTTTTTGTAAGGCGCGTAACGTCCCGCTTCCTCTTCTCGAAAAAGTTGAGGACGAATTAGATCGTTTGCTCCGCTTGGGAGTCATTGTCCCGGTTGACGCCGGCGGTTCGAAAAACGTTTCCCCGGTTGTATGTGTTCGAAAACCCAACGGTCAGTTGCGCATGTACGCTGACTTTAAAGTTCATGTTAATGATAAGATTTTGACAGAAGCTTAACCGTTGCCTAATATTGAGTCAATATTCAATAACCTGGGCGGTGCTCAGACCTTTGCGAAAGTCGACCTCAAAAGCGCGTATTGGCAAATCCTTCTTGATGAAGATAGTCAAAACCTTTCGGTTATTAACACTCATCGAGGTTTGTACAAAGTCACCAGGCTACAAATGGGCATGAAAAATAGTGCCACTATTATTCAAAAAGTCATAGAGGACGTTGTCCAGGGCCTCGATGGGGTAATTGTTTACCAGGATGATGTTTTGGTTCACGCACGCACTCCTGAGCAACTCCAAAAGCGATTGAACGCACTGCTCACGCGATTTAAAGAGAAAACCTGTCTATTAATGCTGATAAATGTATATCCTTTGTGAATGAGGTTCCTTTTCTTGGATATCTTGTTTCTGCTGAGGGTGTTAACTCAGAACGGCAAGCCCGTCAATTATGTTTCTAAAGCTCTTACTCCTTGTGAACAAAAATATTCAGCTTGTGAACGTGAAGCCTTCGCAATTGTATGGTGCACGCAGCGCCTCAGACAATTTTTACTCGGACGTCGATTTTCGTTGATCACCGATCATAAAGCGCTAGAGTTTCTCTTTGCGTCTAATCGGGAGATCCCTAAAACCGCATCGTCCAGGTTAGCACGACGGGCTATCAAATTGATGGCTTTTGATTATTCCTTAACTTATGCTACCGGACTTGATGTTGCCGTTGCAGACACCTTGTTGCGTTTATCCACATTCCAACAGGCCTCAGCGGAGGACACTGTTGCGGCCATGTCGTGCGACACCGACAGTGCCTTTTTATCACCTATTATTTCTCTAGAGAATTTACTCGATGCTCAGTGTCAATGTCCTGTTACCTCGTCTATTATAAATCGGGTCGTTTCTGGTGATTGGACTCAGTGTTCTGACGCTGAACAATCGTTTTATTCGTCTCGTGATTTGTTCACCCTTTACGATGGAATTTTATTTCGTGGCTCCGTGCCATATATACCGTCTACTCTCAGTCGAGAGTACATTGAAATCGCTCACGCCACTCATCCCGGCTATCATGCCACTCTTCGCTCACTGCAGGGCTCTGCTTGGGGGTCAGACATGGCGAGAGAAGTTTAGAAGTTCGTCACCGATTGTGGTAAATGCAACGAACATCGCCCGAGAGTGCAACGTACAACTCACCGCTGGCCACTTGCGGACGCGCGGGAATGTGTTCATATTGACTGGGCACACATCCCTACCACCGGCAATATTTTGATTGTAGCTGATGCTGGTAGTGGATGGCTTGAGACCATGCGTTGTCCCACCCGTGAGGCGGGGAATGTCATTCGTGTATTCTCAACGTGCTTTTCCCGCTTTGGCATTCCCAAGGCTGTAGTGTCGGATAATGCACAGGAGTTTATTTCTACTGATGTGACAAACTGGTTAAACTTATCCGGCTGTCATAAGTCTGAGACACCGCGCTATCACCCTCAATCGAATGGCTTTGCAGAACGTGCGGTCCAAACGGTGAAACGGGCAACGAACCCTTGGAGTCAATCTTTGCTTGTTTCATTCGATTTATTCTTAAACAAAATCTTGTTTGTACATCGTGCTACTGCAGTACGTGACGATCGCTCGCCTGCTGAAATTATGTTCGGACGTCGGATTCGTTGTCCTGTTGTGTCTGATTTCTCGTTAGGCGAATCGATCCTGTACCGTGCCACTACAGCTATACCGCCGCTGTTCCTGCTACGTTCTTAATGTATAAGGGACACA
>OFHS01005365.1:171-11967 GCA_900245855.1 Calvadosia cruxmelitensis
AAACACTCCGTTTTCCCCCTCTCATAGCATAGACGTCACGTTACCATAGTAACCGTGAGTCAAAAAGGCTGCCATCATGTGAACAGCCAGCAATTTATTTATATTTCTGAACTACACTTTCCTACTGACCACAAGGTCTACGTAACGATATGTTAGGTTGGTTTTCACAGTGCTTTGCTTGACAACAAACAGAATAGAACTGTTTTGATGAGAACTTTGATTGCTGATTTGTTGGCTGCTTGGTTCAACGTGCTCAGAGCAGCATTGTCATTACGCAGTAGACACATCAAGCACGTGCTTTAGGACCTCCATTTCATGCAGAAGATACTCTCACCTTGAGACACATAGTCACACACTGTAAACAACATGTTTGCTTGCAGACCTTTCCATAGAAACTGCAGCATGGTTTTGCTCAATCTGTCGAATGTGAACTATGTGTAAGACCGCCAGATTACTTCTGTTGCCGACTGCAGAGAAGACTACAAGCATGGCAAATGAATTCTATAATGGCGTCGGCCGCATCGCTGCTATTGTTATGTAAATAGGTTTGTTGTTGGTTGATATGTGGAATTACGGAGTCATTGTGTTGTTTCAGGGATGTTGCACAAGCAGGACGAGGAAGCGCAGAAAATGACACCAAGACCTGGTCAGATGTCAGACAATGATCGGAACCAGCGTCGAAAAAATGTTGTCATAGTTGACGAGGACCAGCAAGAATCAAAGAAAGGAGGCTGCTGTTGACCTATTCATATTATGCAAAAGAGGCTGCAATGAGCTCTCATAGCATCATGGGACATTGGCGGGTTTACTCATTGCTCCACGTGTCAATCTTTATTGATCTACTGGGCAGCAAGAGAAGGAATGGACAGCACT
Source organism: Calvadosia cruxmelitensis (assembly GCA_900245855.1). NCBI lineage: Eukaryota > Metazoa > Cnidaria > Staurozoa > Stauromedusae > Kishinouyeidae > Calvadosia > Calvadosia cruxmelitensis. Next base: position 1,045 of record OFHS01005365.1, read on the forward strand.
GTTTCAGCTGTAGCAGAGTAATGCGGCTGTTGCTCTGTCAGACAAACGACATTTTGTGTGCGCTGTTGTCAGTGCATATATGACAGGGGCGCTTTAGTCTGTTGTTCTAGTCGCTCGGTCACGTACCACCAGTAATGCTATTTGAATGAACAAGAACAATGCAATAATCATGTTTTAAAATCGTTTGATGTCTGAGTCACTTACGGCGGCACTGATACCATATCAGCAATCATTCACTCTAATGGTGGTTGATTCACGGTGATATTTAAAATAATCGATTCTTTATTTCTTAGATCCTTATATCGTGCAGTGAATCACTTGAAAACGTTCCGAGTTTCATTAGTCTGATTACATTGATAATGCTAATAAATAGATATAATTTGTTTCCACGGTGATAGAAATAAACAATCGAGAATTTTAAATATAACAGATACTAGTGGCGAGTAAAACTACCGTAGGATGTGTGATTTGATAATTATCAAGGCATCAATCAAAGACAAAATAACAAGAATGCGAGATCAAGGACCACTGCCATTGTAATGATTAGCTTGCACCAGTCGCTCTTCTGTGGATCTAAATGTACCTTCATATTGCAAATGAAAACCAGCAACAAAAAAACCTCACGATATCCCAGTAACACCTGTACAATGGCAGAGGGTCTAAGTTTTATAACCCTCTTCAGTAATTACAAGAATAGCCTACGTCAATTAGTCGACGCTAGTCAAGAGTGTTGCTACCAAAGCCATATGTTGGCAATTCCTGCAATACAAAATACTTATGTGCCTTGCATAAAATATACAAGTTCCAAGATATATCTAGAACAAAAAGGGGCCATTTTTATAGCAGATGTGTCCACAAAGGTTGACAGTACGGCACCAATGTCGCTGCATCAGAGCTAATGTGGCAATGTCGTGAATGGGTGACTATAACGATGCCAGCCAGCATGCATAGGTTTTGAATTAGCCAGTTGGAGGCATGAAATCTAAGATCATTTACATGAAACCTAAAACTCTTTGTCCCATCCTGTGAGATCATCTGGAGGGATCTCATCATCTTTTGGATAATCGTCGAAATTGGAGGCATCAGTTGGCGACTTGATCTGAAACAGATAATTTGTTGGTTATGAACAATAAATTCTATCACGGATACAGTTTCAAACAATGCAATGAAATTCCAAAATGTCGGCACCTTGGGGATAATTGGCGGTGATAGTTTCCTTTGCCTCAGACCTTCCCAGTTGAAACCATCGAACCACCTGAAGATGAGACAAACAACGTGAATCTCAAGGACAACCGGAATACCACAAGTTAAATAACATGATCGCCTGGCTCTTCTTGAAACCATAGACTATTTCTGTATAATGATGATGACTATCTAAGCAACAATGTGTTGCATTTCCGTCTGCCAATTAGAGACAAAATGTTTGACCTTGTACCACCCTACATAACATAACTATATTCAGTGATGTCATGGGCAGGTACAGTGAAACCTATCTATAACGGCCACCTCTGGGACTTGAGAAAAATGACTTTATAGACAAGTTGCCTTTCTATCCAGGTTGAAAGTGTCTTTTTGGGGTTATGAAAAGTGGCCTTTATACACAGGTGACTGGCTGACTGCTCTATAGAGGTGGCTGCTAAGTGCTAATACAGGTTTGACTGTAGCCACTTCTGAGTAAGATGTTGTTGTTGTGGTCTTCCTCTATCATCCCTGCTGTGCAGCAAATTGTGTATAAGAAATGTAGTCTCTAGTGTAAGTTGAGTATTAGTGAGAGCTTGAACAAGGGAGCTTGATTGACAATTAGATTGTTCACAGCATTTGCATTCCCAACAACGTCATATTCGAACTACTATAGTCCCTTCTAGCCTAGGAAGAACTGTGAGCCCAAATCACATCCCTCAACATTCCTCTTCCTGCCGCAAGCAGCAAGACAACGATGCCTTTCTTTCATGGACACCACATGCGGTAATGTAATTGAGTAGCGCTCAGCTTACTTGTGTTTCTGTATATCTTTCAGTCCATTCTTCTGATAACCAAGACGCTCAGATGGATTATCCCTAACACAAAAAATGAAATTATTTTACCATCGATGCACATAGAAAGCCACAATCAAACAGCATTCAAGATTGCTGGCATTATGACATACTTGCAAAGCTTCTTGATCAAATTGTGGGCATTGCGCGTGATCTTTCGTGGAAATTCAATCATCTCAATTCCCTTTAGGATGATATTATATGTCTTCATCGGGTCGGAACCAGAGAACGGCGGACTGAAGCATATAAGAAAGAATGATTTATAAGACAACTGGGATTCACAAATAAATGTTGAAAACAAAATAACACAAGCATGTATAGACGCTATAGACGCAAAGACAAAATGTATCTATTCGATAAACTGATATAATGAAATAAACAAACAATATTTACAACAATAAAACGAACTTCTTGAATCCACAAGACAGTACAGCTCACCTTCCCGTCAACAACTCGTACATCAGAATACCAAGGGACCAATAATCCGCTGCGAAATCATGACCCTTTCAAAATGAAATAATCTCAATTAGAACCACAAGATCACATCAGTTTAGCACTGAAATAAAATTAATAGAAAACTTGTATAAACATAAACTTAAACACCAAAATCAATCTAAATGCAAAACGTCCATATGAAATAAACTAAAAATCAGTACTTTGAGAATGCAGGTATTAACGTACATTCCAATTGTCTACTGTGCCTTGTTCATGTAAAATACAGTCAAACCTGCCTGTATTAGCAGCCACCTCTATAGAGCAGCCACCTGTGTATAAAGGCCATTCTTTATAACCCCAAAATAACACCTTTAATAGAAATTAACCTGGACAGAAAGGCCACCGGTCTATAAAGGTCATTTTTCTTGGGTCCCAGAGGTGACTGTTGTAGACAGGTTCCACTGTACTTCCTCACACAACATGGAGAAGCAATGAAAAACTTGCCTTGTTCAAGATGATCTCCGGAGCAACGTATTCTGGCGTACCACAAAACGTCCACGTCTTTCTACCAAATCCAATTTTCTTTGCAAATCCAAAATCGACCTAGCAATGAAACGGGACATTCGCATTAATCCATTACGGTCTCACGTTCTATGACAACGCCATTAGCCACAGGCATCTGCTTACAAGAGTAAGAACAGCGAGCAAAATTCCTATCAAAAAGAGGCAGCATAATGTATGATGAATTAGTTTCTTTGCTGAATTTTCGGTGATCTTTATTTCATGAGAACCAAATGCCAGCATGTGCCCCACGCCTTGTTCGCGGAAGTTTCTTATCGGAGGTAGTACTGCGCTGAGGACAATCAGTTCATTGGTTGCTAGTTAACAAACCAGACCCTTGACAAAACCAAAATAGAGCAGTTGCGAGGTGGTTTCGATGCAGTGAACACTGTAGCAAATATAGAGGCAAAAGGAGCAGACCTTTCCATGAAGTCCTCGGACATCTCTAGTTTATGCAGTATGCAGAATGCAGCCCAACCTCTACCCCTCTTTCTCTTGGAAATCGAATTGAATGTGAATTCTGAAAACTACAAAATGTTTACGAGTTTACTTTCCCTGAGAATCTGAACATTCAGCCCACAGCTGTAGGGATAGGGCTTAAAAGACTGTAGTAACACCTGGCCTTTCCTACAAACAATGCTCATCCCCTCTCAATTTCTTGGTTCACTTTAATTGCCACCTGGCCTTGTCAAACCGTCGGAGGGAACATTGGAAGTAGACGGATGTCATGGTGCAAGTTGAGAACAGTGGTAGAGAGCAGGATGGATTGGCAACAGAACAACTTCTTTCTGTGATGTGAGATGACTTACAAGTTTGCAGTAGCCGTTGTCATCAAGGAGAAGATTTTCCGGCTAAAAGGTGAACAAGATGTCATAAGAACCAAACCAGCATCAACAAATGAGCATGAAAGAGAATATGAACTTCAATGTGAGTTCATGACTGACATAATTTGTTAATTATTAAACATGGAAAACAACTATAATTGTATACTACTGTGCATAAGATAAACTTCTAGCAACAAACTATTTGTCTTCATCCTTGTCCTGCTATTGACGTGTCTACATATTTCCGAAACAATCAAAAGTAGCAACATGTAGCCATTCAGATAGTTAGCCCTAGCGATCAACCAATCATCAATCGATAAAGTCACTTCAAGTCTTCATTAACTAGTTATGAACAGGACAAGAGAAAGGCAAGTAAAACATAGTAGATACAGGCTATAGCATAATCAGAAGAGAATGTTGTGTGCACCTTCAGATCTCTGTACACAATTCCTTTGGAATGGAGGTATGAAAACGCTTCAATCACACATCCAACGTAAAACCTAGTAGTTGCATCGTCAAACGAGCCCCTGTCAAACAAACAACACACACGGTCATTATACTCACAACAGATAATGACAATGCAATAACAAGTGAAAAGACTGGTCTGCAAATTATCTTCTATGATCATTTGTTTGAAATTGATAGGCCAAAAGGTAACAAAATAGTTAAACAGAGTTAGGAATGAATAAGAAGCGGAACATACAGGTCTGCTGCAGTTGTCGCGCTGCATAATTACTTGGGAGAACAAAAGCTGTCATTCAAAGAGGCATTTCATAGTAGGTAGCTTATCGGAATTACAATAAATGCGCTGCAGTATCGGCCATGAAAATCAAATAAAGACTAACACATTCATAAATATTGAAAACGTGTAACACTAAAGAATCTCACGAGGAAACAAATTACATTCCAACTTCAGTCTCGAGAGACCATCCGTGGGACCAACGAGTAAAGAAAAATGGTCATCAACACAGGTTAGACAGCAGATGGTGGAAACGCATGGACTTATTTGCTTACCTGTCTCTGAGAATTGTCCACAATTCTCCTCCAAGACAAACCTCCAGCAGCATGTAAAGGTATTTCTTGTCCTTAAACGTCCTGTACAATCTGAATAAATCAAACCAGGAAAATTTGTTGGAAATTGAGATTGTTCATCACAGAAAAATTAAGGTTATTGTGGGAGTCGGACCAATAATCTCCAAAGTGCCGCTCCAGTGCTCTACCGTTGAGCTACACGTAGCCTCCTTTGTCTCTAAGTCTACATAAACAATGTCCATTTACATCTGCGAATGAGCCTTGTTATAATACTGTGTACCAGTCTTGGTAACACAAACCGCCTTTTCTTTTACGAACCACCATGGTTGCTTGGCTAGGACCTCGGTGTGAACGATACACTTTCCAACAATATTTTGTAAAGATCAATGCAAGACACAAGCTAAGAACATGCTACAGCAAACACATTGACGAGCCCTTCTGCAATACCTGACGACAAATGGACAATCAGCTTCGGTCATAATCCGCTTTTCAGACATGATATGATCCTGCTGTCTTGTTTCAACTATATGTTTCTTTTTGAGCTGCTTCAACGCAAATGTCCGCTTTTGGTCTGAAGACAGTTGCACCTGAAACAGTAGAATACAGTGCATGGGGTTTAATACCGTTGTATGTGTTACGATTACATTAAGCTAGCCTCTATTCAATGTCTGTCTTGTTATGGTATCTTTCTTATGTAAGTACGCATAGTGATGTTGATTCAGATGTGCTATTACCGTCTTCATAACCTGTTGTGTATTTGTCTGACAATATATATTCTATGGTTGAGCAACCTACATCTTGCCTCTTGCTTTCATTATGTTGCGAACATAACAAACTAGATTGTGATCCCATATTTCTATGGATCCTCTCTCGTTGTAGCCAATAACTTTTGCGTTGTAGCTAATAACATTTTTTGATAAACCTATCTCCAAATATCGTAAATCAAAGTAGTGTGGTTCCATTTAACTGGCAACCAATAAAACAATTCAGCTGTCAACATCCTTTCTCAGGCAAAGATAACGCTATTTTAGAACGGCATTCGTTCTAATCTATTCTTATTGTCCAACATTCTTGCAGCGAAGCTCAGGACAATCATGCATTCTTATGTGGAATTTGGCAAACCAATTTTGCTACCAGCTTGCCTCCAATAGCAGACTGAGAGAAATACAATCAACAGAATTAATCCTTACCAGCTCAACCCTTCCAAATCCACCAACACCAAGTGTTGCAATAACTTGAAGGTCTTCCAGTTTGACGCCAGCGTATTCATCGGCAACATGCTGCGCCATTTGACTGAAATGAGAATCACAAAAGTATATAACTTAGGAGCAATAATAATAAATTCATTCTATCCAAGATCCAGATGAGAAGTAGGTCACAGATGTCTAACAATGTAACCCTAGTCCCTAGATATCAAAAGGACAGAGCTAAACAGATGTACCATACCTCACAACGCGCGGATCGACGCCACGCTTTTTGTCGTCCGCATCATAGTTTTCCCTCTTGATGTCGCTCAAGCTCTCGATGAACATCGAGAATGCCCTACAAAAGGTAAAGCACCATGAAAGAATGTGTTTGATTTTGTAAGAGAATAAAGGTCTCATAATTGAATGCAAGCGAACTTACTCTCTGTCAACCACAAGGCATTGACAGCCACCTTTTCCAGCAATGACATTTGCTGTTCGCAAGTCTTCCCTGTAAACAAATACAAAACAAACTCACAGCTCACAGAGAGAAAATAAAGTGAAAGTGATTGCAATTGACCAAAATAGCATCATATCATACCCAAGGAGCGCTTTTTCTCCAAAGTAAGCTCCCCTGCTGAGAGATCGCACAAACTGTGGCTCACTGTGCACGGACGCACGCTGCGTGACATCCACCTACGGAACCATAACAAAAAGGTTACATCACATCTGTACAATTACAACTCCTCTACAAATGCAACATCTAGATGTTCCTTGAGTAATTCAGCATACCGATCCTTTCTTGATGATAAAAAACGTATCGCCTCTGGCTCCTTGACGTATGATGTATTCCCCTTCTTCGTAAAACGCCTATGATTAGAACAAACACACATTATCACATTATGATCGGTGCAAGAGACCATCATAAGATCCGTCATTATGGCATTTGCATGATATATGATGATATCAGATGTTTAGCTTCCAGACACAGGGACAGATATGTGGCACATCTATTATTTGTATCAGCAAGGCAGTTAAGTTAATCAGCAGTTACCTCTTCCAGCACATCAGCAATCTTTGCCAACGACTCCTCGGGAACTTCTCGAAGCAATGGAACACTGTAAACAAATGATTATAATATATCAAATATATTTCTTTCAGAAGCTGTGTTATGCTGAATTGCATCAAGCAGACATTTTCTCTGACACAAAAACAAGACACCAATTCAGACCTCTTCAAGAATTCCATGTGCTCTTGCTGCCTCATTAGACCAGTCTTCATCATGATTGTCTGGAAACATGGACGGTCGATAGCCCACAGTTTGGCATTGGACGTGGCTACAAATAGCAACACCCAATTAGTCACACAATCGTAAATAAATAAATAAATAAATAAATGATGAGTGAATAGAAGGCTGCGATGTCAACACTTTGTGAACACAGTCTTACCTTTAACTGTTGCCGTCCTTGTGCAATTGTACAAGATGGCTAATTCCCCAAAAGCTTTTTCAGGCCCCATTTCACCCAGCATTTTCCCATCTTTCGTCACCTCACATCGTCCATCTTTACGAAACAAAGATTAAAGTGTCAAAATACAAATCATAAAAAAGATCTGAGCAAATACTTCGTTACAAATTAATGTAAACACAAACATATTTCTGAAACACTCACATTTGAATACACAATCTTTATTTCATTTGAAGTAATAGATACACAATGAGCTAAAGCTCGCTAGCAATAGCATGCTCAGTCAAAAGGCTATAAATCTTATAATTTATAAATGTTAAAACTGTTTTGAATGATGACACCCAAAGTACTTCAGTGATGCCATTGAAAATTTACATGAGTTGGCAATAAAAAAACGCCAATCAACAATGCCAATTTTCACGGGCAAACTTCAAATTCTTCATAGATTAACCCTTGTCCTGCTATTGACGTGTATACACGTTTTCGAAGCAATTCAAACGTAGCAACATATAACCAATCACATAGCTAGTCCCTAGCGATCAACCAATCAGCAATCAATACAGCTACTTCAAGTCTTCAATTAACTAGTTTTATGAGCAGGACATGGCTTAACAAAATATTTTGATTAATTTTTGATGTTTGGTTTACTGTTGAATTCAGATAACACATTTCAAAAGGAAAGCACAATGTTATTTAATCCAGCACATCACAAGCTCGTCTGGAGATTTGCAACAGCCGCACACACTGCTGAGCTATTCTGAGGATCTTAATTTTATTATTTGACTACACGAAATACTCAATCAAGAGTCGTGCCATGTCAAATGAATTTAATGACATCTTTTTGGCTCTGTCCAATGAAGCGTTCATGTCATGTTGCGCGACTTGCAGCGCATTCCTTTGGTTGAAGAAATTGCCAGGCATCTTACCTTCAATGACGTACAGATGAGAACCAGGCTCTCCTTCCTGGATGATAATTTCTCCTTTCTTGAACTCCTTCTGATACATACACTCAACCAATTCTCGCACTTGAGACGGCTCCAAATTAGCAAGGAAGTCATTCTCTTTAATAGCTTTCTTTATTGTGTCTTTAGATCTAGCAGAGAGAATACAAAATTCCCAATGTCCATTACGGTGGAGAAAGTTTTCTGCTACAGGAAAAAGGGTTATTTTGTAACCTAATGGATTTTACAGATTAAAATCACACACAAGCAAGTATTTGCTGATTGATCTAAACCAGGTTATGAATAAATTACAGCGTGACAAATGGAATCCATGGGAAAGAAACAGCCTGGCATCAAAGTGTAATTGGATGCCATTCCTTACATAGTTATTATTACTAGAAAGCAATGTGATCTGCATGGATCCTGGTAAGGCTTCACGATTGCAGCTGATAGCTCAAACAAATTCCAACAGAATACAACTCCGTTGTGCAGCTGATCAACATTTTAATGTCAAAGTATTGCATACATCTCAGCTAGCATGTTTCATCTTGGATGTTTTAAATTCTGAAAAATCATAACAATGCCATTTGACAGAAAAAAATTACGTCAGGCTCTCTAAAATCAGAATAAAACAATGTTGTGTATTTCAAGACAAATAAACAATATTTTCAGTTTGTATATTAATGAGGCATTAATTACAATTTGTAATAAACTAAAAGCGTTCTTTTACTACCGTTTCTTGGTGCCTAACTCATTGGGCTGCAGATATAAGAATATTGATAACCAGAAGGGTAGAGCACACACAAAGCAAGTCAGGAGAATTATTGCACAGGCTGTTGACAACGTCAATAACATCTCCCAAGAATAATTATTTAGAATCAAGCTTTGGTTACGGCATGGGTGGACTCCAAACGATTATTCACTTTACAGTTTGAAAATACAGTTAATAACGTTTAACAAAACCAACAGTTTAGAAAACCAAAATAGAGCGGTGCTGAAACAATTTTATAATTGTATTAACCAAAGTAGATTGTAGCGTGCACTTAGTGGGAAATTCTTCGTCAAAACACGATTTGCACACAAGAGCAAGACCAGGTGAGAGTCAAAACCAATTGCCACTGATTGATTGATGTACCATGCATGCTGCATTTCATTGTTAACTACACAAGACAGCTGACTTTCACGCACAGAATCTCTTAGTTAAAAAACTCTGTGTATAGGCACCATTGGCTCACGATCAGGAGATATTTACAATTGATTGACATTGATAGTTTGATATGCAGGTTGATATTAAGTGAAATGACAAAATCAACATCTACATTACTATGAGAAATAACACGCATCCATAAATCCATCCAAGGAAAGTCAAGAGCTAATTAAAAGACACCAGGTGCAACATTTAGATGTCCAAACATTCACAAGAACATAACAGGTGTAAAAATATTTGAAACTGGGGGCCACGGCTATCTATCTCAGATTCTCAGACCAAATCCGTTGATTTCTGGCAACCAGAGGCTGTCATCTCGCTCTTCCTCTTGTAACAAAAGACTAAAATATTCGTCGTAATTCATGGCATTGTATTGTAGCAGGATCTCGTTGGAGCTGAGGGGAAATTGAAAATTAATAGGCTTTTTGACTCAGCGCTGTGGCAGTACATGAACGAGCAGGTGATGGGTTTTGAGAAGAACAGGATCAGATAAAGCGCTCTCGACATGTCAAACCATCGATAACGATGAAGCAGGTTTAAGTTACATCGCATCAATAACAAGCGAAAATTAAAAATCCAGGCACAATTGATCGGCTTTCAAATGCTGAAGGAAGCAGAAAATTGCATTGGAAGTGCTTCAATCCGCTTACGAAATCAACCGGTTTCGACCACACGCGAAATATGCAGGTATTAAAACACGAGGAATGTCCTCAAAGACGCTCTAATTCATACAACTGAACAACGAAATGTTTTACTGAATTGCCAAGCATTAGGACTAATTTGTGTTGGTTAGCAACACAGGAATTTAACGAAGGAAGTACAACCCACCACGAACGTGACTGAAGGTCCCAACAACGACGTCAATAGTGGAGAAGCGAATGGGACCAAAGCGGTGATTTACGTTGAAAAACAGCAGTGCCAACGTTATTTTCAACGGGACAGAGAACCGTTCGGATTTTAGCGAAACAACAGCAGGCGGTAGCACAATATGAACACAAAAATAATTACACACATCCTGCCTACTTCTGTTCTTCAAAACACAGAAAATTGTACGAGAAGAAATTCGCGACTACTTTGCAAATGCCCTCGAAAACGTGTCGATTTGAATGAAGCCAGAATGATGCGAAGTTTCATCTGCACCGGCTGCAGATTCGAGGAGGTGGATTAAACACAGAACAAGTGCAGCCAACTGCAGACACGATCAGGGACATGAGACATGAAACAATGACGATTTGCTTCA